>VDFB02159684.1:0-39123 GCA_007258455.2 Sequoia sempervirens | reverse complement strand
ACGAGGTGACATTACGAAACTTAAATCCATACAATGATGATAGAGAAATAAAGCCAAAGATATAATCCACAACAAGGTAAACATTTACAAATGTAACACATACATGAAAATTCATTAATAAGAAACCATCCACATTCGTATATACAACCACTACATAATTAACTTAAAACCCAAAATGATAAACTCTCTATCATCATATAAACTCAAGGGACATATTTCCACAGATATAACATATCAAATAACAACTGCCATGGATCAAAAGTCTCATGAGGTTTATCAAGGATAAAATAATATAGTACATCCATTACAATTCATTACAATGTTCAAGAGTTACAATGATACAAAGCGTTCCCCGCATGAATGGAAACCATATGACAAGATAGCATGTTACAACTAAAGAGACAAGTATAAAGTATCACAACTGGCTCCAAGACGGATACAACTCTGGAGTCGCTGCAAATGACACCAATCCACGCCTCTCGATCCTCAAATGGGGACCCAATGGGGTGCTTAGCACGTTCCACCCGACCGCGTGGGTTCAAAGACCCACCCCTCGTGCTAAGGAGCTGACAAGAAAGTGACCGCGACCAAGAATGCCACAAGTCCAACCCAATAAAGAATATCATAGTAACAATAACTCCAAAAACAACAATAGAAGATTCCAAAGATCCTAAATGACAGCAACCAAGATCCAATCATAGTAAACACAAGACCATAAAAACACATCCTAGACATATCACAAGCAACAATCATAATCACTTACAAAGTAAAACCAAGATAACAATCATAACACACTTCCAGAGGCAACCAAGAAAGCAAAGAATATGGGCAAATAGTGGAGAGTGTCATCGCATAGTCCTACATGGGTTATCCTGTGCCCTTCCTCCAAGCACCAGTTGTACTAGGCTACTTGAGGCGTCCACCCCCATCTATGGTTATCCTAGCCCTTCCTCCTACTTGAGGCATCGGCCCCATAGGGTGACTCATGCGAAGCTGTTAACCCCTGTCATGAGGATGAGGTAACGACTTTTCCAACCACGACCTTCTCAGTCTACCATTAGTCTACGATATCCCTAATGGACATATGAGGTATCCAAGATTATCTTATTATGTTATTACTACCCATCTCCTAAGTTCTATTATTAGGCTTTCACTTGTTAATTTAACTCTTACATTGGTTATCTTGTTCCCTTCCTCCTATTTGAGGCACCAAACCCCATGAAGAGCCACTCTCCCTAGAAACCCAAAACATAAACCAAAATCCAAGGGGTTGTACCAAGACTTGCAAAGCACTGAAACTCAAAACTAAAACACACATGAGGCATATACCATCTCGCCAATATCCATATACATAAATGCTCATAAAACTAGGTACAACCCACTCATAATTCAAAATCACAATTATGATCAAAACTTTGCCAAAGGGCTAGATCAATGAAGAATCAATAAAATTATCCTCACCTCTGGAAGATTTCCTAACCACTGATACAACCAACCCCCATCTTTAAGCAATAACCAAAATCAACTCAATTCAAAACTCAACCATAATAACCAATAGTATTCAAGTCAAAGATTAAAAACAATCACATCACCACATTTAATCAAGATCAACTTAGATCCCAAATCATCACAAATTCCAATGGGTAAGATCTCCTCAAGTCAAAACAAACCAAGAATTCCCCACTTAGGGTAAAACAAAATCCTACGAGATCCCAAACGAAAAGCAACACAAATTAAGAGAGAAAATTCCCAACTCACAATCAACTCAAGAAAAGTCACAATGAAAAGGGTCCATCAAAATCTCCCAGAAAGCCAACATGACCCCAAAGAAATTACTTTCCAAACCAAACAACCCAAAGGAATAAGCACCATGAAATGAAAACATCAATCGACCCCCTTGACATACAAATACCCTCAATGTGTATCTCTAAATAATAATAACAATCAAACACATTTTAACCATTCATTTACCTAAGAATTATTTTAATTAACTAAGAACTATGTGAACTTATCTTATATCAACTCCCATGATTCAAAGTTACAAAAATTCATATACATACATATATATATATATAAATAGACTAATCTAACTAAGAACAGTGAATGATTACCTAAGCCACCTTCCATTCATGATATCAATGGCTAAATCGAAGCAAACACTAAGAGCCAAAAGAAGAATCAAGCACCATAAAAAAGTGAGGCATCTACTCTCACAAAACACATAAACTATTGCAATGTAGTCATCAATACCGATTGGTAACCTGCATATACATATAAAAAAAAAAACTAAACTAAACAAATGCCATAAAGTATACATATATATATATATAATTGAATTTTAGATGTGAATGAAACTATTGAAGAAAAGAAATCAAATTTATTCAACATTGAATTATCATATACTAGAGTTTCGGGTTTATCAAACACACATTATATATATTATATACATCACTTACAACACAAAACACGCCTATCGTAAGTCCTATGTAATAAGGATCTACTACCACTATAAACTTCTTTCTAGCTAATATAATGGAGTGACATGTGGGCAGCCAATTCATAGGAAGGAATCGCTACTGACAGTGGTACAAGGGGACTGCAATCAAAATTAAGCCACCGCGAAATTATACAAAGAATAACCCACTCCCAAAATAGGTCGATGCAAAGGAGGATGATGCCACTTGAGGAAAGTATTAGTGATGCAAAATGAGACAAACTGAAGAAGCAAGCTTGCATTGAGAAAAGCGACGGCTGCTAAGAGCTAAGCTCGCGCCCATGACAACCACCCCTACAGCCTGCGCCAAAACCTCAAAGAAAAAAGGGTGGGGGAGTTTTGTTGGTTGCATGGGAGAATCTCAAAGGAAAAATGAGGAAGCAAGAATAGGGCATGCAACAATGTAAAGCATAAACAGGCATCAAATGCCAAGGAGTCCTCACACTCCTCTCCAAACGAAGGCAATAAACAAAAAATGAACGAACAGCGAGCTCTAAGAATCAAATTATATAAGTATATACTCTAAGTCATGTAAATTGAATCCTATTATTTATGCGTAGGCCGAACTCTTCAAGACCGGGTTAGAAGCATGCAATGAAAGAAATTCTAAATTTTCAGCTATAATCAGTATCACTTTCATAGAAAAATAAGCATAGCAAGGAATCACTGGCATGGAAAGACACTTCAATAGTAGGGAGTCTTGATTTTTCCTAAACTATCATGCAGACACAAAACTCCTTTTTGCATTGGATAAAATTCGCTACTCAAAGAGTCTGATGCCAAAATAAACTATAGCCCACATGTTGGTTTATGGTATAATTCATAGAGGAGGTAGAGACATAGATCGTTGGTGGTATTTATGCTATCGGACTCAAACAATTTCGTCTTTCAAAGAAGACACAATACAAGGAAAACACGGGAAGAGACTCACTTTATGCAACAAAACCTAAGATAATTTGTCTATGAAATTTAAGAAACCAGTAAGGTGAAAGAAGAAATCGACATGCCTAACCTGGGTATACCAAATGCAATGGTTATTGATTATGCATGGCAGACAATCGCACTAAGATTATATACAAAACAACTAGATCATTAAATAAACAAACAATAGAAAAGAAGAAAGACTCATTTGTACAATTCGTTTGGCTTCCCTCCAACTATTTTGATATCATGCATGCTAAATCATCCAAATTAGACTTGGTTCTCCATAGTGCACTAGTAAAAAAAAACCCCCTTCCCAAAACTCATTCACTTACAAAGCTTAACACCTTTCCACACCATTTTCCCCCAAAACCAAACTATATTCCTTTTTCCAAATTCCCTTACAGAGTAAAAATTAGCTGATAAAAAAAACATTTCTCCAAAAACCAGCACTATAAAATCAAAAAAAAAGTTTTCAAAAAAAAAATCAACATTAAAACCAAGTTTCCCATTCTAGTTTCACGATGTGCATGTGCACGCTTTAAGTTTTTTTTTCATCTTTTCTAATTCTTCTTGCTTTAACATCACTTCGAATCTTATCATGATGATTTATTATTATTTATTTATTTAGCAATAAACTATTCACTTTCCATTTTTTTCAATTGCTTTCCTTGCTTTTATCTTTATTCAAACTTAAGTTCAAATTTTAATATTTTATCTACTTTAATATTTTCTCACTTTTAAATTTCTTAATTAAATTCACTCATTAGACAGTAATTATCTTTCCTTATTAAATTTTTTTACTTACAATTATATTTCTTTCATCTTTAAATAATTAATTTCCAATGATAATACAATTAACATTTATTATTAAATCTAACTCTTTATTTAATTCTGAATAAATCAAGTGACCTTCTAATTAAATTAATTTGATTAAATCAAATCTAATCATAGTATTAGTGTTATCGCATAACCTCAAAATCAAATTAAATAATACAATCAAAAAATCATCATGACCATACCAAACTACCAACCACACTTACTTAAAAACACTTTTAACAACGGAAACAACACAACCACCCAACGAAGTACTTACTTGAATGCCAAGAACAACTGAAGTGAAGGGACACTACATACCCTCTCATGATTACTCCACATCAACTCATTCTAGATCAACACATACCTTTGAGATCATAGATTAAGGGTCCTCCATTGATTCTCATCCATCTGTGATGGAAAATTTATATTCTCAAGTTAGAAAATCATATCTTTGTACCATGTGTCATCACTCAACTAGTAAGGAACATCATTTGTATTTATCTCATTTAATTTTGTGGGTTCCAAGTTAGAATTATCCATCAATATAGCCAAGCCTTGTCCTCTAACAAGTTTTTTGATTTGTATATCCATATTATACTCCTAGATTTTATTTATCCACTAACACATCTTACCTAAAGATTATTGTTTCTTGAATGTCCTTCATAGCTATGTGTGGTACATAAGCTATGGTTTTAGTTTCTACAAGGTATGACCTAAAGTTTTTCACAACCTTAGCAAATGATTATACATATTTTTTCATAGTATAATACTCAAGTTCATTTACTTGCAATGATTTACTATAGAATAATACCAGTTTCTCATACCCCTCTTACTTCTTTCAAAGTATTACAACAACAATAGTGTAGTTCAGGAAGCAAGAGAGAACTAGAGAAACTTAGAGTAAACAGGACTTGAAAAAACAAGTGCTTCTTTGATAGCATGTTTGATATCCTTGAATGCTTCATTTGACTCAACACTCCACTCAA
The DNA here is from genome assembly GCA_007258455.2 of Sequoia sempervirens. Lineage (NCBI taxonomy): Eukaryota > Viridiplantae > Streptophyta > Pinopsida > Cupressales > Cupressaceae > Sequoia > Sequoia sempervirens. The sequence continues at coordinate 33,903 of VDFB02159684.1, read as the reverse complement.
TTGACTACTCTTTCTTGAGCATCTTCAAAATGGCTTTATTTTTCAACAAAATTACAAGAAAACCTCCTAACAAATTTTATTTTCCCAAAGGAATATTGTACTCCTTTGATTGATCTAGATTGAGGGATGGGGTCAATGGCCTTGAAGTCAGGAAACCATATTGAGTGAATCAAAATAGAGGTTAAAAATGATAAATTAACTTACTATTTTTAGTAGTTTGTGGCAATCTTGGAAAATGGTGTTGGATTTTTGAATCCCAAATTGAGAGCCATACTACTAGAGGTTTTTCACATGGTTTTTTAAACAATAATTTGTTTCCAACTTATTTATTTATCTATAAATTAGTACTTGAGGAAGTGGATTTTAGAATGAGAGTTTGAAGGTACATGGATGTTTTTGAAATGCTACTAAATTTCTTTCAAGTTTGATTTGTTGGTGTTACTTATGTAATGAATTACTTTGCACGTGTGTTGTAATCTTAAATTTTAGATTTGATAATATATTGAGAAAGTTTTGGAGTGTGGAGTTTTTCTCTTGAAAGGGTTTTCCCCATGTGTATATTTGGTGTTATGAGTTTATTTCCTATTACTAGTTTGTGTGTGTTTCTATAGCATTTTTATTGTTATTTTAAATATAGTTTAATTTTTTTCCATAATCCTTCTCTCAAGATTAGTGTAAGGATTTATTTCACTACTTTAACTTCCTTACAAGTGGTATTATAGCCTAGCTAGTTTTGGTTCTAGTTGTATGGGTATTGGGTTTTTTTAGGTAATCTATTTTGATTGGGATAATGGGTAGAATTACACTTTGTGTTCATGTTCTAGGATTTTTTTGATGGAAAGCACATAAAGGAGGGTTGAGGTGGAAAAAAAATTAGGAACAAATTTCAAGATGTGAAAATTAAAAATAGAATATTCATTGATTAATCATGATATGTGGGATGCTATTGATACAAATATTAATAACATGTGAATGCCACTTTAGCTTCGCAATATGATGTAATGGAACAAAAAGGAAAAGGTCTAATAAAATCACACCTTGTAGATTCTATTATTATTAATGTCCATGAGTAACCCACTACAAAAAATTTATAGAAAAAATGGAGAAATATATCAAGTAAGGTCTTTACTGAACAAAATATTCTTAAGGAAGAAGATATATTCCTTTAGGATGGAAGAAGGTGGATGAGTTGTAGGCCAAATGATATTATTTAATATGTTGATGGATCAATTAAACCCCATGAGTGTAAATATGGAAGAGGAGTAAAAATGTCGAACTTTGTTTTTTGTTTTCCAAACTCATGGGACAAACTGATCATGGCCATAGGAAGCACCTCAGTTAATTTGAAGGTAGAGGATATTGTTGGTTCTTTACTTTCTAAAGAAAGAGGCTTTGAGTGTTCAAGGAGGAAAAAAAGAGAGAGGTAAGGGGAATGATAGGAAGCATGCCAAATCTAGATCAGTTTAAGGGGAGATCAAAATTTGTTGGAAAGTACAAAACTATTTGCTAGAATTATAGTAAACCTAGTCACTTCCATAAGGAGTGTAAAGAAGAAAATAAAATGAAGAATACAAAGAAAGTTGATTATAATTTTAAATTTGAGAATAAATGAGGTGATGTATTTGTTTCATCTTTTTCCACTCATATAGGTGAGAATGTATGGCTGATTGACTCAAGTGCATCTTTTCACATGACCTTGAATGAACACTAGTTCAATTAGTATGAAAAATATGAAGGTAAGAAATTCATGGGTGATCATTCCTTTTAAATATTGTTGGACATAGTCCTAGTGGTATGATAAGAGCATTTTTTATGGTGTCTGATATATCCTCGGATTAACATGTAATATTTTATTTGTGAGCAAAATAATAGATACTGGTGTGTAGGTTATGTTTTTAGAAGCATGAGTTAAAATGGGGAGAGGTGCTATGGTGATTTCTAGAGGTAGTAGATTGGTAACCTTATTTTAGGTTTATTCATGCACAATTGAGTGCAATAATACTTATATATAGATCATGTATGTGGTTACAAATTGTTGAGAAAATAAATGGTATCCTCTTCAATAGATGGTCATGGTTTTTGGGTACCTAAGGGTGCTCTTACTACTAAACCTCAGTCACTTGTAGAAAATACAATACACCCAAGAAATAGACCCACATTTTTATAGAATAGTCAACCACAAAGAGTAAAATATACAAGGAATTATTATGCCTTGATGCTATAAGCCCATGTACATCTATGTGGACCATATATAAGGAACAAAAGGCTTATGTTTTACAATAGGAAAATGATCCTGATGTTGCTTCTTGAGAAGACAATTAGAACAAAGAAATTTAATTTTCTTCAAGGGAGGAAATCCTCACACCATATCTCTCTTACTCAATGAAAGAAGATAACTATGATTGAGATGAACAAATATTTGATAGCAAAGAGTGGAAAATGTATTATTTTCAGCTATAAGGCCCTTGCCTTCATGTGTACGTGTAATTGTTCTTACCCTAGAAGCATGGGAAACAACTTCTCCATTGTGATTTTTTTCTTAAATGAGAAAAAAAATCCACCATTATGACAATAAAACTCAATCTTTAATTTATGCTCTAGTAATTAAATTACTAATAGAAGTTTCTTTGTGAGCCTAGAACATATAAAACCTTAGTAGACCTAGATTTGTGAGTTTGGAGTGGTAAGCAATTATCTCTAATTCTCTAAACATTATAATATGCATCATCACCAAGGAAAACTTGCCCATATGAAGTTGATGTGGTGAGATCATTAAACCTCTCTTGTTCTCCTATCATATATCTTGATGCCATAGAATCAACACACAAAATGGTACTTCTAGAAGATGAGGCTTGGCTTTCTACAACATACAAGAATTTTTCTTCATTTGAATCACTTATAAATGCAATATTGTCATGTTGCTTGTTAAGATTTTTCCACCAATAGGGACTCTTCTTCTTGTTTCCTTGAGAATGATTTTGTGAATATTACTGAATATATTACTATTTATATAGGAGTTGTACCAATAATCTTGGAGATCATGTCTCTTCTTCAATAAATAAGACACTTCTACAAAGAAATGTTTTCATAGTTTTATTTGGATGACCTTGATGAACCAGTTTGACATCTAGGTTTCTTTCCCTTTTTGGGTCAGTGTAGGATCATGTGGGTACAAACTAGGCCCCTAAGTGGCAATGAAAATTTAGAAAAGCAGGGTTAGGCAATGGTGCAGGAGCACCTACACCTTGTTTTAAATTTTGATCTTTTAGTGGTTTGATAGGTGGTCAATAGAATGGATTAGGGAGTTTTGAGTTTAATTATGATAAATAAGGTCCAAAGGGCCCATTTATGATGTAATTAGGTCATTAGAGTCTAAATGTAAAAGTTACTCATTGATGTTGTTAAGTGTAATGGTAAGGTTGTCAAAGTGCAATTTAAGGAACATTAAGAGTCTTTGAATTTAAAAAGAAAATTAGAGGCATTGGTGGTCAATTTTTTGTTTGAAAATGTATTTAAAGAACTCTTAAGGCTCAAATGGTTGTTGTTGAAACACTTTGAAATGAGAACATCAATTATAAAGCACTAGTTTTTCAGTTATTTTCTGAGTTTTTCTATTATTTTCCTTTGTACAAGTCCATACAGTAGGGCTAGGGTTTCAAATGTTCTGAAATTTGTATAAGATAGTGTTAGTTTTCTCTTGAATCCATTCTTGAAGGATTTCATTGTGTATAAGGTATTTTAAGGTTTAATTTCCCTTGACTGGTCTACAACAGGGAATAGGGGTTTGAAGACAAATATGAATTAAAATGGCCATTCCACCCTTCTGTAAATACTGTACTTGGGTGGAATGGGCCTTTCTAGTTTAGGAATAGTGCTAGGAAGATTGGCTTGAGGTTGAGAAGCCTTGGAGGAAGATCTCCACGCTGCCCTGTTGTAAAACCCTTATTTTGTGCCTTTTGTGTAAGGCTAGAAAGTGAGTTTATGTGTATTGGAATGAGAAAAGGTTGTAACCTGTTGGGGTTTGCTTTATCAAGTGTAATTTAAGGTGTCTTGAAGGTCTGAGCATTTGGAAGAGGGTAGGAGTGAGAAGGAAGTTGAAACCCTAGTTGAAGGAGGGTGGAAAAGAGTGAAAATAGGTGATTTAACAAAGCAAGTGTGTGTTAGTCTTGAGGGAAGCATGAGGTGATGTTGTTTTGAGCATGTGCAAATAAATTTATGAAGGATTGAAGAGGTTTCAAGACTGTGAGTGGTCAGGACATAGGTAAATCAATAGGCCCTAGTCTAAGTTGTGAAAAGTGAGGGTTTGAGAGAAATAGGTCTTGGTGAGTGTGTAGGGACTCGATGGTTGGAGATTCTTGTGTTTTGGAGGCAGTTATAAGAATTTTTTTGGGTTTGGGGAGTTGGTGACAAGTCTAAAGGTGAATTCCTTTGTAAAAATGACCTAATTATGGTCTTATAACAATGTAGCAATAGGGATTTGGTGGATGTGTTCCAAAGAAGTCATTATTGGTTTTCATAGATGTTGTGTGACTTGGAAATGGGTATGTGAATCCATGTTTTGTTTATGGAGTGTTTTGGGAAGTTTGTATGATAAGTCCCTAAAACAGTGTAGGCAGTGCTACTAGGAGTTTGGATAGTCAACAAAGGAAGAATACATAAATGAAGGTTCTAGTGTGGTGTTAGTGTTTTGAATGATGAAGTTGAGTTTCTTTTGCCATCTTAATCTTGTTAGATGCCTCTTGGATTTTGAGAAAGGATTGGACCAAAATTAGAGTGTGTTTGAGCCATTAGATGCCTTGTGCACTAAAGAGTCAAACTGGTGTTTTGAGAGACCTTTTAGGAACAAATTGTGATTTCATGATTCAAGTGGTTTGAGGTCACCCTTGTCTACATCAGGAAACTTGACATAAAAATTTGAATAGGTTATTAACATAATTTGAAAAATATGTAAAACAATTTTTTTAGAAAATTGAATGTAGTTTCTAAGCTACTAGTCCTTTTTTTGGAAAAAGGTAAATCTATTTGGTGAAAATTTAAAGTTTCAATTCAGTAGTACTAAATTTTCAGGAAAAAATAAAAAGAAAATGTTTCTCCGGCCACCCTAATGGGGAGCAAATTTTTTTTTTTTTTTTGAATCTTTCAATATAAGTAGACACATGCCCAGATGTGAGGCATATTTTTTTGTAATTTTTTTGCATGTAAATAATTAGTTATGAATTAGTAGGAATTTATAAAAATATTAAAAACCATTTGTCCAACCACCCTAACTTGGTCAAAAAAATATTTTATTTTTTTTTAACTATAATTTGTGAATCATAGTGTGTGACTCATCTTTTGGATTCAAAAAATATTTATTCATTTAAAAGTTATTAAAGCTTTTCAATCAGCCTATCAATCATAACTTTACAAATAGTGCATGTAGAAAATCAATTTTAATTACCTATTAAATTCAAAATAGAGCATATCTTATATCAGTATAATGATGCCAATATTTTGAACAAACCCTTTTTGTTTCATCAAAATCAGATGAAAAAAAGTCATCAGCACGAAGGGTGAAGTTCGAAAAACTCTTGCAACCCCTATAAACACATCCTAGATGTTGATTTTTTAGGTTGGTCACCCCCAAGCCAAATACCAAAGCAATACCAAAGAAAAATGGATATTCGTTACTATTAGATATCTGATAAAAATGGATATCTATTTTTTAGAGGAAAAATTGGATATTCGTTACGCAAAGCTACATAATAGATATCCATTATTTACGCTTAAGAAACAAATATATGTTTATTAAAACCAAAAATATAAAGATAAAAAAATTATAATATATTAAATTTAAAATGTTATAATATTGATATTAATAAAAATATTTATATATATATATAATATTAGTATATATAATATATTAATATTATATTTATTATAATATTATATATATATATATATATATTATAATTATAATTATAATAATATTTATATTTATATTAGTATATTATATAAATTATATTATTAATATATATAATATATAATATTATATATTAATGTACATAATATTAATATATTATACATAATATTATATTATTAAAATATATTAATAAATTAATTTTAATATATAAAGAAAAAATATTTGCACAAGTGAAACAGGTACTCATGTTGTCAACAATAAATATCCATTATGTACACAATGGATATCCGTTATGTGGAGCTCAAAACATACCACACTTGTCTCCATAAATATGGAGAAGGTGTGCTGCACAAAACAAATATCCGTTTTTTAATAAAATGGATATCTGTTACATGAAACTTAAAATATTAATTATATATTATGTGTTATATGATATATTGTATATATATTACATATTATTATTTTAATATATATTATATTTATATATATATTAGTGCATTTTAATATATATTATATATTGTATTATTATTAAAAAATCTAGACAGAGCAATGGAGATAGGGAGAGAGAGAGGTAGAGAGAGGTAGAGAGAGTTAGAGAGGAAGGGAGAGGTAGGTGGAGAGAGGTGGGGTAGGAGAGGTAGGGTGGGAGGAATAGAGGGAGGGAAAGAAAGACATACCCTTAACCCTATGCCTTATACCATCAACCCACACCCAATATCCAATATCTTAAGCCCTATACCATATACCCAATATCTTAAACCCTAATCCATGTACCCTATACACTTACCCTTAGACATTCAACCCTGAACATTATACCTCAACTATAAACCCTCAACCCTATACCCTATACCCTCAATGAAATGCTTAATCCCTAATCCTTCAACCCTCAACCCTATACCTTAAACCCTAAACCATACACTCTTAACCCTTAACCCTATGCCTTATACCCTCAACCTATACCCTAAACCCTATACCCAATATCTTAAACCCTAATCCATGTACCCTATACACTTACCCCTAGAAATTCAATCTTGAATAGTATCTCATAACTGTAAACCCTCAACCCTATACCCTATACCCTCAACCCAATACTTAATCCCTAATGCTTTAAACCTCAACCCTATACCATAAATGCTAAACCCTACACTCTCAATCCTCAACCCTATGTCTTATACCCTCAACCCATACCTTAATTAATATACCCAATATCTTAAACCCTAATCCTTATACCCTATACACTTAGCCTTAGACACTCAACCCTAAACATTATCCCTCAACTGTAGACCCTCAACCCTCAACCCTCCACCTATGCCTCCCTCTCTCCCTCCCACTCTACCAATCCATATCTCCTTCTCTCTCTCTCCATCCCACCTTACTAATCTATATCTCCCTCCTTCCCTCTTTCTCTCCCTCCCTCTATCCCTCCCACCCTACCACTCCCTATCTCCCTCCTTCCCTATTTCTCTCCCTCCACCTATCCCTCTATTTATCCCTCCCAACCTACCAATCCCTATCTCCTTCTATCTCTCCCTCTCACCCTACCAATCCCTATCTCCTCTCTCCCTCTCCCTCCCACCTTACCAATCCCTATATCCTCTCTCCCTCTCCCTCCCACCCTACCAATCCCTATCTCCTTCTCTCTCTCTCTCCTACCTTACCAATCCCTATATCCTTCTCTCTCTCTCTCTCCCTCCCACCCTACCAATCCCTATCTCCTTCTCTCTCCCTCCCTCCCACCTTACCAATCCCTATCTCCTCTCTCTCTCTCCCTCCCACCCTACCAATCCTTATCCCCTTCTCTCTCGATCCCCCCTACCCTACCAATCCCTATCTCCTCTCTTTATTCCTCCCTCTAATCTCTCTCTCTCTCTCGCTCTCTCTCTCTCTCTCCATTTAACCTTACCAATTCCTATATCCTTCCCTCTCTCCCTCCCACCTTACCAATCCATATCTCCCTCTCTCCCACCCATCCTACCAATCCCTATCTCCTTCTCTCTCTCTATCTTCCTAAAACAAATTCCACATATAATTTGTGAAGAAAATATAGGGACATCGAGATTGTTGTTGGGTGGTTTATCAAACACCATCCACAAACAATCCAAAAATTTTGCAACTATGCCCTGATGGGTGCACCATTTTATGAAAAAAATTGGTTTGTGTAAACCAACATATTGTCCTATTCTTGGGTTAACAAAATGTGTGGCTAAATCAGCTTTAGATATTTCTAATCTTTTAATGTCATCATACCCCAAACCATTTGCATATTGCAACCTCTTCACATCTCTCCACTATTGAAATCAAGAATGTTGGCTAGTGATGTCCCTAACATGACCAATTATGACCTCTATATTTGGGGTGACTGATCGCAATTGTTGATGGTTACGGTATCTCTCAACAATGTTTCTCAATTTAGTTATATTTATTTCAATTAGATCCTGAATTGAACTGAGGATTTGTTGGAGGAAGGTATGTTGGAGGAGGGTTTGGTGGAGGAGGGTTTGCTAATTCTTGTTCCATTTAAACCCTGTTATAATTTTATTTTTTTTCAAATTAACATAATTTCCAAGTAATTCCTAAAATCTCTACAAAAAACCTAATATACTTGTTAAAAAAATATTAAAATTTTAAAATAATCCAAAAAAATACATTTTTACATACTTCTTGATGTTTTTTATTGATAAATTCAAATACTAACAATGGAAATTGGTTTTATTGATGTTTTTTGGAAAAAAATGGATATTAGTTTTCTTTGATATCCATTTTGGTCCTCACTCCCAACGAAAAATCACTATTAAAATGACAAACATTTCCTTTTTATTTATATAGTAAAAAATGGATATTCATTTTAACAAAATGAATATCCATTTTTGAGAGCTATGTGTAGCTCTCAAAAACGAATATCCATTTTCGAGAGCTTTGTTAAGCTCTCTGAAATGGATATCCGCTTTGGAGAGAACTTTAATTTTGTAATTTATATGACATGATATTTAATATCAACATATGTTAACAATATAATATTAATACTTATGTTTATATATTAATATATATTATAATATTAATAATATATAATATTATATTATTATATAATATATAATAATATATTATTATATAATATATAATAATATATTATTATATATTATAATAATATATTATTATATATTATAATAATGTATACATGTGCTTAGTTGCAGGAAAACTGTAAGTTTCTAATAATGTAATTTATAGAGCAAATATCCATTTTTAACTATAAGTACAATATATATATCCATTATTTATAAATCAAATATCTTATTTTGTTGTTAATATCAGATATTCATTACTAGCGGATATTTGTTTTTCTTTGGTGTTTACCTTAGCAAATGTACTTTTTACCAACCTAACCAAAAATTCAAACATGAATTCCACAATTTTTACTTCCTCGTGTTACATTTTTTTGTTACATCGCTATTGTTTGGCCCTCAATGATCCCGCACATACCCTTTTATTTAATGTAAGGGCTTTATTTTCTTGGGAGTATAAGCTCTGACCATGAATTACCTCTCTCTGTTGAAGAAAATTCACTAACTCCTCAAATGATGGATTTTTACTATCCACATTAAGACATGTGGCAAACACGTGAATTGAAGGGGTTAGTTCTCTCAAGAAATGAGTATAAGAGAGCTATATGATGCATCTTCCCCTAACACTTGTTGTGATGTACTAATTTTTATAATTCTTCTAAAAATATCCACTTTCTCACCACTTTATATTTGTAGACAATGTAAGTTCTAGAGTTTCAAATGAAGAATTTGATTCTAATTTTTGGCCTTATAAACTCTCTTAAGGAAATCCCAATATTCTTTCACACTAGTGGAAATTTAGATGTGAGGTTGAACCTCATCAAAAACACCTAGAAAAATTATGAGTTTATCCTTTTGATTGGCCCTATCAAATCTATTTTAATCAACACTAGCTTATGTAGGTCTACTAAGGCTTCCAAAAATGATGTCTAAAGATCTTCAATATTAAGTTAAGATTGATCTTTTATTTTCTAGGAAAAATAATTATCTCCTCTCAAAATATGAGAATTAAGAAGCATAATTTTGGGAGCTTCAAGGCAACCATTATTTAAAGTTTTGGAGGTCCTTCTCTCTCCAAATGTAGCCTTTATATCTCCCTAATGTTTTATAAGGTTGATGCCACAAACATCATTATTGTATCATTGTTAGGTTTTATATATAGTAATTCAATAAGACAACATTACTTGTGGTGCAGGAGCATCCTAGGCGAATGTGTAATCAACATCACACAACAAAATATCAATTTAATATCTTGGGATTCTGGAGGTTTTGAGTAAAATCATTTGGCAAGGCATCTGGGAATATCATTCCAAACCTTCTCACAAATTTTCAGGTGAAATAGAGAACTTCATATTTTTTTGCAGACACCCGACTTCGTCAATTAGTATAAGTTTTATATTATTGAAAAGAATTTAAAAGAATGATGCATATTTGAACTATATGTTTTAATTCCTACAAAAGTAAATTAAAAAATAAAATACCAAGGGTTAGTGCCAAGCATAAGACCATTTTTTAAAGTTTTAGCAAAAAGAAATAACTACAAAGTGTAGCTATGGAAGAGAAGTTGAAAGGGTTCAATGAAAATTGCAGAATTAAAGGGATATGGAAATTCCACACAGCAAAAAAAAAGAGAATGAGAAAAAGAAGCTAAAGGGTCACAGGCTAAGTGAGAGTCATGACCTCCAGGTTATGGGCTGGCTCCCCTTTTGATAACTTGAAAATTTTGACCTTTGACAGAGGAAAAGGTAAGAAGGATAATGCTTGGCAAAATAAACTTAACATTAATGGATGATACACCAAATATATAAACCTAAAAATGCTTTTAAAACTCACAAAAATGGTCAATTTTAGAAAACTTACAGTATCTCACAACTCAGTTGCACATGCTTGCAAAAGTGTTTCTAATGAAAGGTTTTAGTTTTCTAATGCTCATATGAAGGATGTTTTCACAATTTTGATGCAACGAAAATACAAACACATTCACAGACCTCCACTATAACATGCTATCTTTTGCATCCAATATTGAAGGAATTATGATAAAATAAAGGAGAACATAGTATTTTAATCAAATCATTCACTAATCAATATTGAAACAAAAGAAAATCAAGGAGGAAACAAGCTTCTTCTATTGAAAAATCAGGACTCTCTTGCATTCTAAGGAAAAATGCTCTACAAAATATCTAAAATCTCATAAGAAATGAGTTGCAAAGGATTAATAATCTGCATCAACAGTCACCAAACTCAGAACTAGAGAAAGAAATGAGAGAAAAGAAGACTTATAGAAAAGGCTCCAAAAATTCAAATTTTGAATTTTCGCTCCAAGAAATGATGTGTTGTTCATCCTCTCCCTCAAATCAGGCATGTAACTGAAAGAGAACTCCTCCAAGAATGTATCAAGATTTGTGAATCTCAAAACAACTTCATGAGTCGTATGCAACTAAGAGAAAATAAATGAGAGAAAAGAAGACTTATAGAAAAGGCTCCAAAAATTCAAATTTTGAATTGTGGCTCCAAGAAATGATCTGTTGTCCATCCTCTCCCTCAAATCATGCATGTAACTGAAAGAGAACTCCTCCAAAAATTTGAATTTTTGGAGCCTTTTCTATAAGTCTTCTTTTCTCTCATTTCTTTCTCTAGTTTTGAGTTTGGTGATTGTTGATGCAGATAATTCATTTCAAATATTTTGTAGAGAATTTTTCCTTAGAATGCAAGAGAGTCCTAATTTTTCAATAGAAGAAGCTTGTTTCCTCCTCAATTTTCTTTTGTTTCAGTATTGATTAGTGAATGATTTGATTAAAATACTGTGTTCTCCTTTATTTATCAGAATTCCTTCAATATTGGATGCAAAAGATAGCATGTTATAGTGCAGGTTTGTGAATGTGTTTGTCTTTTCATTGCATCAAAATTATGAAAACATCCTTGTTTTCCTTCTTATGAGCATCAAAAAACTGAAACCTTTCATTAGAAACACTTTTGCAAGCATGTGCAACTAAGTTGTGAGATACTATAAGTTTTCTAAAATTGACCAGATTTGTGAGTTTCAAAAGCACTTTTAGGTTTATATATTTGGTGTATCACCCATTAGTGTTAAGTTTATTTTTCCAATCATTATCCTTCTTACCTTTTCCTCTTTCAAAAGTCAAAATTTTCAAGTTATCAAAAGGGCAACCAACCCATAACCTGGAGGTCTATTCTCAACATAGGATACCCACAACCTGAGAATAGTCCCATATTGCACAGGATTTAGGAGTTTTTCAACTTATCTTCAGGTGCAAATCCCTATGTTAATAGTAACACAACTCATAGTTCAATTGACCCAATCTGGACTAAAACCAAAGCCTAAGAGAATTCACTGCAAAAAACTCCACTTAACTCTATCATAAGCTTTGGCCATATCCAACTTGATGAACATAGACTTCTCCTTAGAAGTTTCCATAGAGTGAATGAATTCAGAGGCAACCACCACCCCATCCAGGATCTATCTACCAGCCATAAAACCCCCTTGCTCCTTAGAGATAACAGAAGGAAGACAGACTTTGAGCCTTTCTTCAATCAATTTTATAATAATTTTGTACACCACATTACAAAGAGCAATAGGCCTAAAGAATTTGAGCTGATCAACACCTTCCTTTTTAGGAATGAGAACTAGAAAAGTAGAGTTCAAGGCACAAAGCATTTTCTTACTGTGAAGAGATTCCCGAGCAAGCTCCAACAAATCCAAGCTTATAATATTCCAAAATTCTTGAAAAAAATAAATAGGAAAACCATCCAAACCTGGAGCTTTACCTTTATTCATCCCAAAAACAACCTCTTCTAATTCAAGCAGAGAAATTGGGCAGATGAGTAAATCATTCATCTCCTCGGAGATCAAGGAGGGAATGCAAGCAAGGATCAAATTCTCCTCATCCTCTACAAGGGGTGAATCCTTAGAAAAAAGAACAGAATAAAACATTTGGCCTCACGAGACAAAGCCTACAAATAAGATATGTGGATCCCATCCATGTTGACTAGAGAAGAGATAAAACTTCTATTCCCTACACAGAATGATGGAAGAAAGTAGTATTCTTGTCCCCTTCCTAAAGCCAATCAATCTGAGCCTTTTGCTTCCAAAAAATCTCCTCGTGTAGCTCCCACTCCTCCACTACTCTCACTGCTTTGGATTCTACTTGACCTAAAGCATTGGAGAAACCAAAATCCCATATTTGGCGAGTAATCACATCAAGGTGCGCCTGAGCATTCCTCTTTATAACCTTGAGATTTCCAAAAATCAACCTGTTCCATCTCTTAATGTGAAATTTGACATACTAGAGTTTCTTAACAAAGTTGTACATAGTTTTACCATAAGCAGGGCTACCATCATGCCACCCTAGGCCATAAGATCATGCAAAGAAGACTCTTGAAGCCAAATAAGCTGAAACTTAAAAGGAGGATTCTTGGGACCTATAAAAGAGGTTACTGAAAGTTTAATTGGCCAATGATCAGAACCCCTCCAATCAAGAATCTCAGAACCAATAACCAATCTACCTCCCACCCAAAAACAAGAAACAAGAAATCTATCCAACCTTTCTAAGATTGCTTCCTCTCCACTCCATCTATTATTCCATGTGAAAACCCCATTGGAAGGCTTAACAACAATTAAAGCAAGTGAATCCACATTCTCCTGAAAAATATCAGAAGTAGGCCCAAGCTGAGGAAACCCATCTCTTTTCTCCTCCAAGCTCAACACAAAATTAAAATCACCAACTAAGACCCAAAGAAGATATGGAGCACATGATCTAACATGCCTTATATGATCCCAAAGCTGGATTTTTCCATGAATATTAGTCGAGGCATAAACATTAGTAACCAAAATGGTCTCACCTGTTTCCAAAGGAAAGGAAACCATGTAAATAGTAGAATGACTAGAAATCCACAAAAGTGGAGCAATCTTTCTTGGGTCCCAGAAAAGAGCCAAACCCCCATAGCTCCCTTGAGAACCAGTGCACTGACATTGACCAAAACACCAAATGCGAGAAGCACACTGAAGCATGAAATCAACTGAAAGTTTAGTCTCCTAAACATAAAAAATGTCTGAAGAATGGACAATAACTAAATCATGAATAGTCTTTTGATGGGAGGTGATATTCAAACCCCTTACATTCCATGAGATAACAATCATGGAGGAGGAGAAAAGTGAGCATCAATGGGTTTAACAGACCCAGATTCCACCAACAAATCTCCAATACATTTAATATTCTCAAGATCCTTCTTGTGACTACCTTTAGAAGAATGCTCAGAAAAACCCTTCATAAGTGTGCGTTGTTACACCCCCAAGGCTAAAGAAGACCCCTTGCTCTTGCCAAAAACAAGAACCTCCTTTCCCAAGTCTACTAAAACAATATTATCATCCTACATAGGAGCATTCAAAGACACCAGATGATCTTGCACACCCTGTGAGAAATGAGGATCATGATTGAACTCTTGTCCCTACCGCACATCACAACCCATACCAACAACACCAAAAGGCACATCCAACAGGATTCCTTCGTCCAAGGTGGAAGTGTCCAACACCTCAAACCGATTAAATTCCTCTTTAGTTTGTCTGTCCTTCAATGATCTCTTTTGACCACAACCCTTAGCCCGAGGCTTAACAGGCACAAAGCCATATTTATCCGGTGTACCCTCCATCATGGAAGATTTCCCTTTATCCTCCTTAGCAACTTTTGGAGTTGAAGACAAAGGGCAGTTATTAGAAGGAGGAGCTTTATTAATCCTAGGGCATTGCTTCTGAAGATGTCCATACTCATGAAAAACTCGACAATGAAAAGGAAGGGATTCATAATCATGCTGCTAAACCAAAGATAAAGAACCAAGACAAATTTCAAGAGAATTCAGTAAGGGATTATTCAAATATATCTCCACATAGATCCGAGTAAAAGAAATCACCTTTTTTTCAATGGTTTTTTGAGAAATTGTAGTAGGCTTTCCAAGAAGAGCAACAATCTGTTGTAAAATATCTTCTCTCTAGAACTCCAAGGAAAGCAGCGACAGATGGACCTAGACAGGAATCCTTGACAAGTCCTCAGCTAAATTGAAACCCATATGCCAAGGTTTGATAAATAAACCAACATGATTATAAAAGTAGGGTCCTCCCTCAAACCCTATTCTTATCAGTCATATTGGAAAAAATAACCACAAAGTAACTGTTAGCAGCCACCATAAGCTCCATGTCTCCCTCAACCTGCCATGAATGCCTAATCCAAGCATCCAAAGTCGACAAAGGTTACAAATCCCAATAAATTTGTAGATAAGAGAATGTCTACTCCAATAAGAGACATCATCAGCAACATATTCAAGAGAAATGACCAAAACAATCCTATCCTAGCTTTTGGGAAAACAACCATTCACTTTCTTCAATTTAGGGCCCTCCCCGACATAAAACGACTCCAACTGTTGAGCTTTCCAACCCAAAGAAGAGCCATTTTCAAATGCACCACCCCCAGCCACCACCAATCTAGTAGAAGTTTGATGCTCAGCCATGATCTCACCACCCCACACACCAGCCAAAAGAAACCACCAACGATCACCACAAACCCCACCACACAACACCAACACTAAACAACAACACACATAGAAGAAAAGAGAGAAAGCAATGGGAAACCCCCCCCCCCCCCACACAAGCTTTAAAACCCCACCCCCACACTGGAAAACAGTCACCAAAGCTTGATCTGCCACAGGACACAACATGCACAAAGGGCCAAAGACATGTATACCATGTCCTGCTACAGGCTGCAAGACTACAAAAAACCCCCACACTCACACATATTCAAAAAATATATATATAAATTTTATCATGCAAATATTATTGAATAAATTTTTGTAACTGTTGCAAATATGTATTATGGGTTTATAATTGAATTTGAAATTAGATCCGTTCTAAGTTGTTGGGAGTTATTTTGATTGTATTAAATTGGAAAATACAATTGTCAATTTAAGATTTGAATTGATTGTGAAGTTGGTGAATTTTATAATCTACAAATTTGTGTGTGAGTTGGTTTGGACAATGAGAGTGTTTGATTTTTTGTTTGCATCAACTTGTAAATAAAAAATTAAAGGAACCATTAATACCAAATATTGTTATATCAGTTTGTGTTTGTTTACTATTATGTCCTAAAACATAGAAAAATGTAAGTGAGGTGATCAATGTGGAAAAAGGTGTATGATCTATATACTTACACTTTCCTAATTTCATTAGGAAAAGAGATCTCCCAAAGGTAGGATTGACTTTCAATGTTTAGGTGAGTCAACCCTATTGGAAGATCTATTGTTTTCCCTTATGATAGAAAATGGTAAAATATTCCTAAAATGCACTTTGGGGAGATAAACTAAAAATGATTAATGAACTAAATTATGCAATGTAAAACTTGAAATGTAGATTTAAAGCACAATTCAAACAAAAACCATAGTCTTCCGACAGATATGGGAAGGTTAAATTTATGTGTACCTATCACCACAAATGGGTGTTGATTGTCTTACAAGGACTCCTTCACCCTACAGAAAATGGGTCTTTGTATTGGGTTTTTCCTTAGCTTTGGGGGTCCTCTAGAGATGGATCTGACATGTTTTTTTCCCCAAGTTTCACTACCAGAAAGTCAAAAATAAATTTGGGATTTGGGTTTTTGTGCCTTGACGACAATGTTGAAAACTTTAACAACTTTGCAAAATTTCTCTTTCAAGCAACCTTCAATCATTCTTCACCTGAAAATTTGCACATACACAAAGAGAAGGAATTTTTTTTGTTTTTGGGTGAATAGGGGTTTTCCTTGGTCAAACCCCGATTTGGTAATTAAACCTTGATAATGAAATAATGATAAAATGGCTAGAATTTGATGAATGGGCAATGTTATGTCATAACTCACCAAACCCTCATTGTCTGCCCTTAGAGAATTGAATTCTAACACATCACTCTAAGGATTGGATCTTGAATGAAGTGGCTTGATAGATCTCGATGCTTGAATACTTGCTTGAAACTTGAAACCTACATCACAATGTTAGCTCCAAAAACATGCATGAACACACATAAATCTTGGCATCATGATAGGATCTTGAATGTTGATGCAGATGATTGATAAATCTGCTCTTCAATGCTCTTGACAATAATATTTGTTGTTGTAATTGATCTCTTGAAGTTCTTGATTGCTTAGGATTTGAATTTGATAAAATAACCTTATATTTATAGGTGTTTCTTTAATTACCTGATAATTAAACATCACAAGCCGACCTTTGCAATTTGAATTTAGATCATTTAAATGCCACCAAAACATATTAAAAATTGGGTCCAAAGACTTAAGGGGGACCCATTTTCCCTTGGACGAATGGGTCCTAGGATCTAAACCTAGGACACTCGATCTCCAAGATATTAAGATCAATATAGGCATTAATTAAATGTGGGTTTCCCTTTCAAAAAATGAAATTAATTAAGCTTGTGAATGCATAATTGGGCCAATTAAAGGCTTAATTAAGTCCAAATAATTAAGAGGATGCAAACATAGTGTGAAAATGTAAAGGTGTATGTTTTTCAATATTACAGGTCCCAAAATCATAGCTCCACTTCCTAGAATAAAATATCACTCACAAGGCTAGGTTTTCATCATGGAAGTGAAAATAGCTCATCAATAGATCATTGAGGATTGAAGGATAACTCTACGAGAGTGGGTTTTATCTCATGTTCTTTGAGCTTTTCTTAGACTCAAGAGGGTGATCCTAGTTTTATACCAGAGTACATATTAAAATCAAACAAAATAGATAATAAAAAATATTGATATCCAAGCCCAATCTATTGACTTGACCCCAAAACTTTTCATTGAGCCAAGAACAACCAGTTGGCTCAAAAAACCCTATATAGATAATAAAAATGTGTGTGAATAACCCTTATGAAATAGATTCATCTCACAACTCTCTTGATGATAAATCCCTAGTTATATTATGAGTCATGAATGTACAAAAGATGGTCCTATATCTAAACTACTTATTAATATTTTGATTTATTTTTAAAGGTGTGGGATTAGTCAAGTAGGTCCAAGACTAGTGCCTATCTAATTGGGCAATAGTCACAAATCACCAATTGGAATACAAACTAAAATCACAAGACTCATGGGATGTGCATTTTATTTACACTAAGGATTACAAAATTCATAGTAGAGAATACTTAATAATCCAAAATATAGTTGCATACATCCATACAAAAAAAAGAGAAAGATCACCACAAATCTTGTGATTCTTTTAGAATGTTATCACATTCATCTAACTCAACATTAAATTCATGCCAACAAATGCGGTAAAGGAAAACCCTTAGCTGCTACTAAAAGACTTTCCTAGAGATATGCATAATTCCATGGAGATGCTTCTATTATAAAAACCTCTTACAATATTTATCTCCTTAGATTCCACAAGCTTGTATCCCACCAAATAAACTAAATTGGCATTTTTGGTTATGCTTCACCACACTAGAAACCTTCAAATGCCTCCAAACCCTTCCAAAGAACCAACCCCCTCTAAAATTATCAAAATCCTCTTTATTAGCAATGGGGTGCCAAACCCTAACATGTGGCACTATAGCTATACCAATTCAATGGCATATAATCAATCCTACCCAAAATAGGCACCTTAAATGTGAGACAACCATGCAAGGTAGGTAGGGTAGTTGGGAGAGCTCCCTTGCATTAATGGAAGGTTAGTGAGAAAGTGCACATAGTGCCATCACTTTGGTACTCAAAGCCCATTTAAAATACTATTAAAAATTGATACATGCTCCTTTGCAAATATATTTCCTATGTAATTGTGATCCATTATGCACATATGTTGGTGTTGAAGTGCTTGATGGAATCATGGAATGATGGAATTAGTATTTTTAAACCTCCAATGATGTATCTATGAGCCTCAACTTGCATTGTCCAACCATTAGAAAATTCTAGGCTTTCAACCTTATTGAAACACCCATGATGAGGATGGGAGCATAACATTCTCTAATATATTGAAAAGAAATACCAAATGCCCTCTTCTTATCAAGCCATTAGACCATCATTGACCTAATCTCCATGGGACAAGGGTAGATGATATCTGAATGCCTCAAAAAATTATAACATTCCTATAATATGTCAGGAAGGGAGGCATTGACATATCACCTTGACATCCAAACCAAATCACTTAAAACTACTTTGTTGTTGGACTCCATCCATCAGAGATCCCCCATCAGACATCCCACTAGATCTCAAACTTCTTGACCTCCTAATACCAAGGATGTGAGCACAAGAAACCTCAATGTCCCATCAAACACAAGGAAACCCCCCCAACAATACTTAGAATATAGATGTTGGGTTTTCTTGACAATGATGTCTTTTTGAAGCAAAAGTATGAAGGAGAAAACCAACACAAGAGAAATTTTAGAATAACACGAAAAATTTCTCAATTTTAAACAAAAGCCCAACATTTACAACACTTAAAATGGCTTTTTTTTTAAAAAAATATTTTAATTTAGCTCCAAAATATTAAGTGGAATAAAATAAGTGTATAGTTTAAAGTGTGATTGAACCATATAAGTTTGCACTTAATAGTTTAACTTGAGAGGAGGAAAAAAAATTGCTATAATGTTCTTTTTATTATTTTAGATTTTTTTTATTTAGAGTTAAATGAGGTTTTAGGAAAAAATGGAGAAACAAATATTAAGAATGAACTATTTTCAAATTAATTGAACACCATTTCTACCCTATTCATTTTTAAATGAGTCTGTCTAAACAAATTTTGGAAAGCAGCCATGAACTGCATAGTCTCAACTACTCAACGCAATCCAATTGCCTTAAAAACCAGTAGTGTGCATTTGATATCTATTGAACATTTCTGGTATATTCACTAAATGAATCAAAGAAACAAGCTTCCATAAAAGGCATGAGAAAGTGTTGTACCTATTAAAAAATGGATTGTTTTGTTCCCATGCGCATCCACTTCCCACAACTCCTCTTTCAAGTGGCCAAAAGAATTTCTTACACTTCTGTTTCTATGAATCTTCTTTCACGCAGCTAGAATAATGTTGGATATTTTTTCATGTTTTGGTGCTTTGATTCCATTATAGCTTTGAAAGCAATAAGCAAATGTTGCATTCAATGTGTTCTATAGGTTCGTTGAAAGAAAGGTTCAAACCAACACAATAGTAACCACCTAACAAATTAATATTGAGATCATTATTAATATTATAATGATGTAATATAATATTTCAACATTTAATGCATGGAACATGTATAGGGATGTATGTTATAGATGAATGTTATATCATGTAAGACATGTAATGCCCCTCCAAGCAACCCCAAAGGATACAATACATCTAACATTTATGGCACCAATTTTTTTTTTAAAAAGTACTAACATACATCATAATAATCATATATCACATTAAATGAAACTAAACATGAACTACATATAACAAATCCCTCGGGTTAACATGATTGCATTACTTTTCACAACATCATTACATCACATGGAAGATAAGTATACACCAGTAACCATAAGATAACATGGACATGGATAATACATTAATCAAGGATTATAATATTGCAATGCCGCTTCCCAACATGAATGGGGAAGATACAATAAAATGGAATGATACATTTGAAATGAAGGAGTATAAAACTTGCAATACTAGATCCAACTCTGGTACAACTCAGGAGTCACTGTAAGGTACAATTTCGCACTTCACGATTGACGACTGGGGACCCAATGGGGTGCATAGCACGTTCCACCCAACCACGTGGACCCGAAGGCCCACCCCCCATGCTAAGAGATGACAAGAAGGACCCCAACAATAACCATCAAACAAAACAAGGATACAAGACTTCACAACAAGATCCACAATAACATAAGGCAATCTCCAACACAGGATATTACCAACACAAGATGTGCCCAACATAAGGAATAACCAATAAAGCATCAACAAACAAATGCCAACATGTGCTTCCAGAGAATAACATAGAGGGAAACAAAGCATACATGGTTGTTAAAGGAATAGTGTCATCGCAATGTTGCATGGGTTACCCTGGCGAATCTTCCTAGGCCCCGACCCCCAACTTGGGTTACCCTGGTGACCTCTTACGAAACCCGGCCCCACATGGAATCCAATGCGAAATCGATTATCTTTCATAAAGACAAGATAACGATCTTGCCATTCCAGGCCTTCTCAACTCATCTCAAGCCCATACAAGCACTTGAGCCATGAGTGAGGCATTCACTTATATCTTGTTAATGTGTGATTCTATCCAAAACCCCTAATTAAATATTAACATTTTCACTTGATTAATAAACTTCCAATGAGTTACCTTGGGACCACTTCCAGGTCCCAACCCCCATTGAAAGCCACTCCCCTTATGAGCAACAAAACTCAAAAGACACTATCAGGGTAAGCCCCCATGCACAACATATAAAGCCAGATGATAAATTGCATTAAGCAAGACATACACCATCCTACACAAAATCTTCATAACGAAACTATTTTCAAGTGCAAGGCTAAACCCATAACATCAAATAGATCATACGAGCAATAGTTCACAAAGAACCAAAAATGAAGGCCAATAATAAAGCAACACCTTTCTTTCCCTTTCTCTAGAAGACTGATAAATCACTAAAACAAGGGTTTCCCAACAAGGTGGCAACAAAACTTGATCTCAAAATCAACATCAAACTCAAAGCCAAAAACAACCTCCATAAATAAATTCATCATAAACTCCAAAATTACACACAAAATTCACCACAAGAATACACTCAAACATTCCAAATTTTCCAATTTACCAACATGATATGTCATGCAACAACTATTCCAATAATGAAATAAAGACATACATGATAGATTAACCTGTCATCTATTAAGTAACTACAAGAGAATAAATTCTCATAAGGAAATTACCTTCAAATTCATCCTTGAAAATAGATACTTTTGAAACCTATCTAAGCACAAATTAAAGTATATCAATAGAGAAATATGTCATATTATCTAGTAGCTAACCTTATAATAAGGGTGATATTTCTACCCTACTCCAGGTTTTAATCTAAGCCTACTAAACTTTTTTTTAATAATCACTAAATAACCATCTTTAATGAACACTCATAGGTACATGAATGTGGTATAAGAAGTTAGATATCTCCTAACTTGGTTTTCATTGTTCCTAAGTTATAGAGTCTCGCTTCTAAATTTCAAACTTCGACTTTGGAATAAAAATACCCTATTATATCAAATATACTATGCACTGTTAAATTACTCTTTCAACAATAAACCTTCCAATGCATAACTCCAAATAAATTAACTATTCAATCTCTATATCTTAAAGTATACTCATGTTCTACATTGATTAGGCTACTATGATGCTCAAAAGGAAACAAGCTATTGAGCTGAAGATGAACAAATGATCTTGCTTTTGCAATCACACTTCTAACCTTGTAAGCTTTATTTGTGTCGTTGATGCACTCAGTCATGCAGATTTGGTGGATGAGGTTATAAGTACTTCACACATCAGTAACCTTATTGCATACATATGTAATTAATCCAAATTTCACATGGTTACCCTTTATGTCAGTGTTGGGAGTCCTGGGATGCCCTAAACCTCATTGCTAAATGCCAGATAACCTAGTGGTTCCTACGAGTCATGAAAGAATAAAGGTTGAGTGTTTCCAGCAACACTGCATTTTAGTTGGATCCTAAAAATGCTACATCTAGAAAGGTTCCAACTATACCAGGGAGGTCTTTTTTAAAAAAATTATACACCCTACCATGTTCAAGTGCGCGGCTGTAACAAGTTGACAATGAAATCAGAGAGATTATATAAACCTTTAAACTTCCTATTATGCATCCAACATGTATGGAAGACTAAAAGCTCGTGGAATTTTAAATTAAGGACACATAAAATTCAAATTCAAGCTAAATAGAAAATAATAGCTGACAAACTTCAAATTTAAAAGATGACTGTTTTGAATATATGAGATACATCTCTTGGTTTAAATGGATTTGGTCCATGTTACTTTAATTTTATGCTTGCTGGAATCTGTGGTAGCTCTTGTACAGAGAAAATCAAGACACAGATCCTCTAGTGAGGTTGTTGTAGAATTATTTATTTCCCCATACACTAAGCAAAATAAGTTGTATCCCAATTAATCTGCACTGCACTCATTTCATGTGTTTCATCTTTCCTTTGCCTCCTCACAGAATAGACACAGGCCTAAAGTGTAACACAAATTTCTCAAATGTGGATAATTCAACTTTGTAGGTAATTTGTGTACAATTTCCAGATACAAAGAACAACAATGTTCAAAGTAAATCAAGTTCCAAGTATTAAGAAACTAAATTTCTTTGTCCATACAAAATAAAGATGAAGGCAAATCAACCAGGTTTTATATTCCTAGAAAATAAGGAAACCAGAAAGTTAGGAAACTAAAAGGAAAGAGTCCATAACCTAGATAGAGGTGATCCCTGAAGATGGATATGGCTCTTCCACGCCATCCATTGCGATGGCTTCCTACAAAAATGTGGATGATAACCCCGTTTCTAGAGAACTGAAGAATCAGGTTGATACAATTATTGATGCTACTCTGGTACCCATATACGACATCATGGTTCCATTTCATGCAGCCACCATTGAAGGTGTTACCAGCCATCAAGATGGAGGAAATTCTTAATATGTGAATTGTGCCCCTTGATGAAAATGAAGATACTTGGACTCAACTCCACGCCGAAAGAGCAGGTTGAAGATAATTGGAATGTATAAGCAACACCATCCACTAATAGTATCCTCCTGCAATTCCCTGTGAGGGTCTTCTTTTATCCAGGCAAGTCCTTCAGAGCATCAGATAGAGTCCTTTTTCGTAATGTGTCTTCCTCCAAAAATAGCTCCATTTTCTCCATTATTCTCGTTAATGATGTGCATGGGATTCCTTATACATTTATTGCAATCCGATAGGATTCCCTCCAAATAACTCCTCACTTTCCATTCTCGACATGCATTGGAGAGAGAGATTTTCTTTCGCACCTATTACCATTATAAAATAACTATGAAATCGATTTCCTAGTACTTTATTTATTACCATGTCGTTACAATTTCTCCACTCCCTGCATCAAAGAGCCATTACCATTTTGTTGTAACCGACCCCTCAATGAGTTTCCCCGAGATTTTTTCAATGTTCACAACAGGAAGAGATATTTTCATGCAGTGCATGCAAAGAATTTATTGGATAAATCTGCAGATTCTCAAGCAAGGATATGAGAACATCATGTTTAGTGTATTGGGTATAAATAACATTCGACGCAAGAAGAACTTCAATATAATGCCAAATTAAATGGTGACCCAATGGTGGATTGACAAGATTCTTCTCCACTCAACTTATCTGGCTAAGAGGAAAGAAACAACAATAAGAACTTGAAGTTTACATTTAGAAAAAAAGCTACTACGTGGCGCATGCAGTAGGTCAAGACTCCCAATGTAACACCTCGATGGGCAAACCCCAAAGGACAACTAACTACACAACAATTTTTTTTTTTAAACATAAAGTAGAAGTACTATGTTATCAATTGCAACTAGCATAATTACAAATACATACTAATCTCCTAAGTCCCTTGGGGTACACGAAGAGACATTACGTTAACTACCCAATAACAAACTTAACTAATCCAACTTTCATTCCACGGATATGAGCTCTCATATAAAAGTGATAAACGCTAATCATACAATAAGAATGTACCACATATGCTAAACAAGATTACATAACCAATAAAACTTGGAAACAATGAGAACTAATTTAATCAACATATCAACATCATATATATATAATTACATCAGTGTCTAATGTTTTGAATTACAAAGTGTTTTATAACAATACATCATGTTACAAACTAAATACCAACCACCATTTATCCAAGTTTCAAGATACATTATCCCAACACATGGGCGAGTTACAATACAATTTACATGATATGAATAAAGTGTAAATGTATACATTTGTAAATACATAAATCTAGTACAAACTGTCACCACAATCTTTGCACTGAAGTATGACTGCAGAATGGGAAACCCAACGAGGTGCGAAGCATGTTCCACCCGACCACCCTCATGCTAGGAGTAGTTAAGAAAGGATTCCCGACCAAGACGTCAAAAGAACACATATGACTCAACACCAAACATGGAAAAGAATTCATACACAGAGGAAATGTGACAACATAAGTCTACTAACATAACATGACAACAAATGACTCCAAGTCAAATCAATAAATTACTTCTAGAGGATTTCAGTTAAAACGACTAAGGGGAAAGCTAGAGGAGAGTGTCATCGCATGGCCTTCATGGATTATCCTGACATCCTATCACAAGGTGCCGCCTCCATCTATGGTTATCCTGACTGCCTATTTCAAGGCGCCGCCCCATAGGGTGACTCATGCGGAATCGTGCATTACTCGTGGAAACGAGATCATGATTTTGCCAACCACGGCCTTCTCGAACACCTTTAGTCTTGATAGCCCTAACAGGTGAGCGAGGTATCTATCATTATCATTAAGTGTTTAACTACCCATCCCCTAATTATTTAGTTAGGTTTTCACTTTTTACACTATCTCTACTGTGGGTTATCCTGACAGCCCCTTTGTGCGCCGGCGCCCACATAGAGCCACTCTCCCTAGAATTCCCTAACATGCAACAAACATAAGGGATTGTACTCTCAAGTTTCACAAAACATAGGATAGAAATTCGCGAGGAAAAACCATCTTGCTATAATCTAATGACTCAATTTAATCAACAAATTGACGCAAAGCAATGTAAACATATGATTACACCTACAACAAAAGTGGGATAAAATGCCCAAATTAAATATACCAAATGCCCTAACCTCGGGAAGTTCTACAACAACCCTATCTCCTATAATAAAGTTAACAAAATCATGATTTATTACATAATTCATTAAGTCAAACAATCATGATTGCACACAAGAGTTACCTTTACAAGATCAAATCATTAATTTTCTCAATTAACTACACCAATGAAACATTTGAATATATTTAAACTAAAAATCCTCAAATATATAATCAATAAATTTTCTATTTCAAATTAATCCTATTAATCATATATTTATTGCGAATAACTTACATACCCATATATATAAAAATAAAATTAACTACATAAATAAATATATATATATATATTTATTTATTTTAAAATATGAAATTAAATTTACAAATAAATATATATATATATAAATTTATGTATTTATTTTAAAATATAAAATTAAATTTATAAACAAATATATTCATTTATTTATTTTAAATTATAAAATCAAATTTTTTTAAAAAATACGCCCCACATGGGAGTTGCGTACCTCCCCATAAGGGAGGACGCAGTTCCCCAAGGGACTGCGTACAGCAGTCCAAAGGACTGCTGACGCAGCAGTCCCTTGACTGCTGTGCGCAGTCCTTTGAGGACTGCGCAGGGGTGGGGTATGGGGTACCGTCCCCTCCCACTCCTAAACAAAAATTAAACCCCTTTTTTTTAAAAAAAAAAATTAATTTATTTTGACATATATATATATATATATATATATTAAACACTATATATATAGATTTATTTATAAAATCTGACAAATTTTCGAAGTACGGAACTTTGTCAGATTTTGTATTTTTTTAAAAAAAATTTCATGGACAGAGAAATATCACAGGATAATTTCTTAATAATACATATACATATATATATATATTTTTTCAGAATAGAATGAAAAGATTACAGAGAATTTCTCCAAGTATACAATAATTATTATTTTAAAAAAAAAAAAATTAAATGAGTTTGCTTACAACTTTCTTTGCACAAATTTTTCTAAATCTTGCCTATTCAACAATGGAGTTTTTTTTTTTAATTTAAAATCTAAGAAGTTCTCTGTTTTCTACAGTCTTCTCAAAGCTTCTAGTATAGGAGTTTTATTTAACTAGTTCTCTATACTTGTCGTGATATTTTTCTATAGGAAAGAAACTTCCACAGAAAGAAACTTATATTACCTACAGACAATCTTTCATGAGAGAAAGAAACTTTAAAACAAAATAAAGTCAAAAGGAAAGAACCTGTTTCCTATAGGCTGTAGAAGTAAGAGTTGCACCAAGCTTGCCTCAGCACCCTCCAGCCATAAAGCTCTTCCAGAATTCCAAGAGAAATCCCTGCAGCCTTTTCCCAAATTTCCCCACAAGTATACAACAGAAAAAAAAACCCAATTCCCTCACACAGCCCAAAATTTTTCCCGTGAAAATATTTTGTTACCCACGCCTCTTTTTCTTCCAGGAATAATTTCCCCAACCGACTGCATTCATTTTCCACTACTCCCGTACAATACCAATAAATAAAAATTAATAAATTTAAAAATCAATTTTAATTAATTTATTTGTGTTTCATATTATTTATTTTTCTAATAATAATAATATAACTTTATAAGCTATTTAATTAACCCCAAAATTAAATAGCAAATTCAACATTCTACAAAACAACCAAACACTTATATTTCATTTTATTTAATTTATATTTATATTTTATTTAACTTTCAAATAAAAATAATATAGTCTTTAAAAAAAACAATTTAATTAACTCTAAATTAAAATAGCAATTCTCACATTCTAAATAATAACAAAACAACCTATATTTTATTTAAATTATCCTTTTAAACCATAATATTACTTAATCCATTTAAATATAATTAACTTTAACAACTCTATACAAAATTAATTAAATCACACCTAACAAAATTTAATTAAATTACAACTAAATATGAATCAACGCCAATACAATCCCATTCAAAGAAAAATAAAACAAAAACAACCAAAGACTCACATTAGACGGACTTGGGATGGGAATTCTTTCTTAACCACTCCTTTTTTCAACATCAATCCCATTGGGTTTATTTTGATGCTCGCCCTGTCCTGCCGAAACGGGTGGAATCGAAACTTTGTACCTGCATCCCTGCAAACAACAAGGTCGTGTAACGCCCCGCCGTGCGAACCCCAAAGGACAACAACACAATAATTACCACACAATTTTTTTTTTTATATATAACATACATGTAACACACATTAAGTCATAACATGAATTTCATAGATTCATTAACACATACATCCCTTGGGGTACACGAGGAGTCATTACGCGACTTAGATCCATACAACAACCATAAAGAATAAAATCTAAAGATATAAAGTAAGCATTAACAAATATAACACATACATGATGATCAATGATAAGAAACCATCTGAATACGCAAATACATCATATGCATGATTAACATAACACGTTGAATAACAACTGCCATGGCTAATATTACATTACAGTACAATGTTCAAGAAGTACAATGATACAAAAGTGTTTCCAGTCATGAACGGAAACCATACAACAAGATAACATGATGCATAATATCATAACTGGCTCCAAGATAGATACAACTTTGGAGTCGCTGCAACAACACCAATCCGCACCTCTCGATCCTTGACTAGGGACCCAATGGGGTGCTTAGCACGTTCCACCTGACCATGTGAGTCCGAAGACCCACCCTCCGTGCTAGGAGCTAACAAGAAAGAGACCACAACCAAGAACATCCAAGCAGAGAACCACAAGACTCAACGTCATACAAAAGTATCATAACACTCAGGAATTACAATGACATAATCAATCACATCCAAGAGTCATAAATCTCATCACATAAATCAAAACAATGACCAGTAACCAAATAACCAAAGGATGATCATGAAACACCTCCAATAAACTGCATTAATAAACATGACACAATTCCAAATTGCAATAACCAATCTAACAACATCATATCACAGTACCACAAGGGTACAAGGTCATAAGTCAAATATCAAGGAGATCATACAAGACCACAAAGTACACCAAAGATAAAATATGGTAAAACCATAAATCATCTCAAATAATTGTGTTTCATCAATTCAAGACAAAGAACCACTTCCAGAGGGTTTCCAAAGAAGCAACACAATAAGGAGTGTTAGAGGAGAGTGTCATCGCATGGCTTAACATGGATTCTCCAGGAAACCCTATCGCAAGGTGCCGCCTCCATCTACTGACGGATTATCCAGGAAACTCGAGCGCTAGGAGCCGCCTCCATCTATGGTTATCCAGGCTACCTATCTCAAGGCGCCGCTCCATAGGGTTGCTCATGCAGAATCATTAACCTTTCATGAAGACAAGGTAACGATCTTGCCAACCACGGCCTTCTCAATCCCCTTTAGCCTGTGATAGCACTAAACGGCGGACGAGGCATCAATTATTTTTTTAATGTGATTCTACCCACCCCCTAGTTAATTATTTAAATTATCACTTATTAAATTCACTCTAATGAGGGCTATCCTGGCGCCCCTTTGTGCGCCGACCACCCACTTAGAGCCACTCTCTCTCTCTAGACACTCAAAACATAAAAACCAAAATCCAAGGGTTGAACAACATAATAAGAACATTATATCACAACAAAGCAGCATACAAGGCATTACCCATCTTGCCATAAATACATAATCAAAAATCTCCATGATTCCCGTACAACCCTTTCAAAAACATGAAACCAAAACATTTGCCACAACAAGGGCACATAAAAGGAGGAACATTAACCAATAGTAAAATAAACCTCTGGAAGATTCTCATAAAGTTACACTAGGGTTTCCCCATCAAAGAACTGACAGCAATAATTGCAAGACCTCAAAGAACTATTTCCAATATAAATATAATGAGCAAATACACCAAAATAAGATCAACAACTCCACTCAACAACACCAACAACTTCGATACGAACTAAATCGAGAATCCAAGGGAAACCTCTATTTTCTCCTCTCGGAATACCCATAATTCAAAGAACTTTTCAATTTGACTCATCAAGTAGAACCATCAATCATGACAAAGTTAACATTAACCAATTTGCCACTTAGGTAAAGAACAAAAGAACACATACTGGTTCCCAACGAATAGCAACATAAATAAAATGAGAGAAAAACTCCAACTCAAAAATCAACTCAGGAAAAGTCACATTGAAAGAATCCATAAAACCACACATTCTAATAATATATCCATTCATTCAATAAGAAGTAACTTGAAACATTTTAAAAAGAACATTAGTTTAAAGATCAATCATTTCCAACATTTAAGGATAGCACAATATTACGAAGTGAAAATAAAATCTAATGGTTTAAGCCATAAGACACTATTCACAAGTATACTCTTTCAAACACAAATATATTCCAATTTACACATTATAACAACAATCTCCCTTCGAAGATCAACCCACTCAAACCAACAATTTGATCCTGATATCAATCACAAGTATTTTCTAGAACTGTTCTTATAGAAATCCCACAAATCAACTATTAAAAGAATATGAGGGAAATTGACTTAGAAAGATCATCTAATTTTATTCATTTACATAAACCCTTTGTTTAACTAAATATAATTAATCAAAACATTTATCGAATCAACAATCATTCACTAGCCTTTATCGTAATACCCAACTATTTAAAGTTTTCAAATTTATTTACTTCCATTTATCTTATAAATCAATTCTCCCACCTAAACAGAAATAATCCTTATCGCCAATATTATCTACATACATCAACAACATACAAAACTCTACTTTTCATTATTTCTAAGTTAACTATCCCACTTGAAACTAATCAAATTGAGAATAAACTAATCTATCAATATTACCCAAATTATTAACATAAGGAAACTCTCTCTCTAATCACTTTACTAACCTACTCAATAACATAATACCTAACTTAATTACCTAATAATTCTAATTTTCTAACTCCTATAAATAAATCATTTTTTGAATATAAACACATTAATTACAAAGTCTTAAGGAATAATTCCATACAAGGAAACCATCAAACACATCAACCTTGAAGAACACTATCTTAAAACACTTACAATGAACAAGCCATTGAGACATCTCCATAAATATCCCACAAATAACACCCATCTTAAAACACTTAAACCAATAATCAAAACACTTTGTTTAAAACACATTTACTCACACATTATAACCATAAAGACCGTCCTTTAATTAAAGCATTATTTCAACATTTTTACCACTTATTTTAATATATCCACTTAATTTAATTAAGAGAGTATTTACTACAAATAATTATATTTAAAATAACTATATCATTTATAAGATAACCAACTCCATCAACTGTTTAATACGAATCCTAATTATAACTTTAAAATGTAATACTAAGATGACAATTCTATAATTTACAACTTTATTATAATACTAAGGTGACGACACTAATGGATTATTTCACACAGTAGTTTGATAAATAATTATCATTCACAGACTCATTAGATAACAAAAAGGTAATTAAAACCATTTAACATTTAATCAGTATCATTTAAATTAATTAACCTATGAACCTGGGATTTATCCTCACTTAAAAATAACTTTATCATTAACCTTCAAGTAAAAGAAACTATGTAAATGTAGAATCACTTATCTCCTTTAGTGAACCCTAAAACTTAATTAACCATATAAATCGATTTACTTTAACTAAATACACAGTTCATTTATCTACAACAAAATTAAATACCTAATTCAATAATGTTTATTCAGCTAAAATCTTTTGTTAAATAATATTTTACTAAGCAACCTATCGAAATAACCATTTTCTCTTTAATTATTTACCTAATTCATTCCCTGGCACAATAATTCACAAGTAATTGTAGCAATATTTTATTCTAAGTAACCAACTACCTATTTGCCAAGAGTATCCATTATCCAATCCTAAAAGCATACGAGGAGTTTAGATATTAAGATAACATTTATTTCATTCTAAAAGAAATATAAAACAATTAAAAGACATCATGAAATTAATACTATAAAATTAAATTACCAATTAAGAGAACATGTAAGAAAATTCAAGATATATTTTATATTATAATTTTCCTTAATTTAAATCTCACGTTAAAACTTTTAACCTATCTTTCCATCCTAATTTAGATACAATGATTAATAATATTCAAAAAGGACATATGTTTCTTCCTAAGGTAACAAATGTGAGAATTCTATCTGCACCATCCTTAACACCTAATGACTAACTACCTGGCAAGATTTCATGCCAACAATTAATAACTTTATTTATTCAGAACAAGATCCTCTAATTATATCTCACCTCAAACAATATCCAACCTAATTATTATAAACAAATATATATATACAATCTTCACTTTCTGATTAAAAATAAGAGATCATTTATCTAGCTGGGATAAAATCTAATTCTTCACAGCACAACCTTAACCTAAATAAAATTAATATTTTACTTATGATTGATTTTATATTTTATTTATTCAATTCTTTTAATATAAATAAATCATTTCCCTCCAAGTATTACTTCCCTAATAATCAATTTATTTTAACCACTAAGTTTAATAATTAACAAAATGCAGCTTATTTTATAATAAACCCTTAACATCTTTATTATTTCTCTATTTATCTCAAAACCTATCATACTAGCAGACCAAAATTTAATTTAACTCTTTATAAATTATATTTATTAATAGCAAAACGCAACCATAAGGGAGCAGCTTGACAGCAGCCTCGTATTTTAAGCATAACGCCAAAACTATAATCTGGGTATTTGAGATTTTTGGACAGCAAATAGAAAACTGGAATTTGGAGAAACCCTTTAAATTTACCAGCAAACTAGTTTGTAAAAAAAATGTTATGGATGACACAACTAGACTGTTTGAATAGAGTCACAGGAAACAGTTCATTTACAGACAGTTTACAGTCTCAAAATACATATATTGAATACCATATTTATGTAAGTATATATAAAATGAAAGGAAGGAAAATACAAATTTGTACAGCCCGAAAAATAAGACATTTAAAATACTCAGCTAAATTTTGAAGTTGGCACACAAAAGATTTCAAGGAAGAAGGAAATCTTTCACAGGAAAAACATCTATTCACTATTTGTAAGGAAAATATTTAAAAGAAAACCTGGAAGTCGCTTTCCCTTTTGAATTCCTCTTCTTTCTTTCTTTTCAAAAGAAATCTCTTTTCTTGTTCCTTCCTTCGTGGAAATTGCCTTCAGTAAAATTCCTCCCTCTCTTCACAGGTTGCCAATTATCTTGCCCAAAGTCCCCCTTGGCATTCGGAAAAATCACCCTCTTATTTTCTTTCTTGGTCAGTTACCAACCAAGAATGAATTCCCAACCACCGAATGACTTTTCACCTTCCCCAAACCGAAACTTGAATTTCAAATAATATTTATTTGCATGTTTATTGTTTATTTAATTATAATATTCAAGTTTGATTTATTTAATTCATTTAAACCATTAATAATATTTTATTAGAATTTATTTCGTCACATTACTTACCATAATAACATTATTAACTTATCAATTATAATTAGGTACCAACTTTTACTGGCTTTTCTCGTTTTTACCTTCATTCAAACTTAAGTAAAATTTTAATATTTAATCCTTTATAATATTTTCTCACTTTAATTAATCATTACTTTATGTATTTCTTTTATTTAATTTCAACCAATAACTTCTTTTATTTTAAATTACTTCCACTTAACTCTAAATTTTAACTAAAACAAATTTTCATAAATAATTAACTTTTAATTAAAATATAATTGGATAAATATTTTTACCGTAATTTATTTAAACTTAAGTACAATTTTAATATTTAATCCTCTTTAATATTTTATCACTTTTAAATTTATTAATTTAATCATTAAATGATAATTACCTTTCCTCATTTAATTTGATTATTTTAAATAACTAACTCCCAACGATAATTAAATTGACGTTTATCATTGAATCTAATTATTTATTTAATTCCAAATGAAACAGGTAACCTTATAATTAAATTAATTTTATTAATCAAATCCAAACATATTATTAGTGTTAC
>VDFB02159683.1:0-28110 GCA_007258455.2 Sequoia sempervirens | reverse complement strand
CCCCATTATCACTCTAATTTTAGTCTAAGGAAGGTAAATACATTACTAGGGCTCATTTGAGTGATTAGGGATGTCTCAAAGTGAGTCATTCATGCCCATGTTTCATTCTTGCATCTCATTCTAGCACAATAGAATAGGGTTGCATTGCATTTCAAATTTCCTAATCTTAGACACACCTAAGGTTAGCGTTTACATTCATATATACATTCATGATTCATTGTTTCTATCAAGGTTTAATTACCAAACTAGGGGTTTGATCGAGGCAAAAACCCAATAAGGAAATCAACTATATATTGTGTTTTGCAGGTCTTTTCATAGGTTCAGATCCCAAAATTAGTTTGGGAAGGAAGAGTAGAGATTGGAGCACATATCTGAACTTTGATTTCCTTAAAAAGTAGAATGAGACTGATATGCCAGAAGTAGCGCTTGAGTCCCACTAGAGGAAAATTTTCATATTTTTGCAAATCTTGAATCTACTTTGCCAGAAACCTGTTCCAGAACAGAAACCCTAGTTTGGGACTAATAAACCCAGATTGGCGTATGAGTCCCAGTATGCCCCAATCCTAGAATTTTCAATGTTTCAGAGCTCATTCCAGTCCTCTTCAGGTTTCCAGGTGCGCACATTTCATATCTCAACTTTCTATTATGTTTTACATGCATTTTTTGGCCATTTAGTGAGGTATTGCATTGCATTAGGTTTAAGCATTTGGACTTGTATGCCATTAGTCTCTCCAAGCCCTAGCTTGGTGTTGAACTCCAGTGCCAAACTATTATATGGGAACAATTTATTATAGTAGTTACATTACAAACAATGTTTCTTCAACAAGGTGCCGATCCAACTCAAACACAATTTCGTGAAACACTTAAAAACATATGTAATGCAAAACCAACACAACAATATTGGGAGATGTTAATGACCCGAACAAACAAACCACTTACAACTACTGAAAAACAAGAATTTGACAAGTCAATTCACCTTTTTGCAACAACTGACTTAGTTAGACTACACAACAAAACAATGTTAAAACAACTAAGCCTTCCAGTTGCATTAAGTATTGCAATAAACACGAGATCCAAATCAAACATTGGCGCTCAAGATGACCGTCTTGAAGAACAACTCCTATTATGCAAAGACCAACAAATCATGCTAACAACAAACTTATGGACTCAAGCGAGACCTGTAAATGGATCCCTTGGGGACATTGTAGATATTGTTTACAATGTAGGGTCTAAACTACCAGATGTTCCAATGTACGTTGTAGTAAGAATCAATAACTACAGTGGGCCACCATGGAACTAGAATGCTCCAAAGGCTATACCTATAATATCTATAACACTAGGTAATCATAGGCAAATGCCATTATCCATGGCATTGGCAATTACTATTCATAAATCACAAGGCCTAACCTAAAAGAAGAAACAATTGATATAGGTAAAGTTGAAAGACAAGGACTAACATTTACAACTTTATCAAGAGTAAAATCATTAAATTGACCTTGTGTCCAACAAATGTTCTCCTTCGAGCAATACTCCAGAATGCAAAACAATCCATACACAATGATAAAAAAAAATGAGGAAAATAATTTACAATTAATCTGACTATTGGAAAACGAGGTATGCACTTGGCAATCCAATCTCTTTCCCATTAAGACTATGCAGTTCATACTATATGTTTTACAGAATATTTTCCCCCTCACAAACTGATTCAAACAATTATTGATATGCAAGTAGACAATCGCCACACAATCACAACCAAAAGAAAAGGTAGATTTACTCTTCTCCTCAAAATTTTACTTTCAAAGATTAATTTAATGGTGTCCACAAACCTGAAGACAACCGTAATAAGAATTTAGGTAAGCAATGCCAAATTCAAGCTATTTTTGATGTTTGTTTTGCACTTATTAACATTTCCCATAATTTGCAGGAAACTTATTCAACTCCTATTGAACCTCTTAAAATACTTGTAGAAAGACCACCAGAAAATAAGTATGAATGGGCAAGTGGCTTCAATTAAATTTTTTTTTTTTTGGAAAATCAATTGAGGGCTTTTCCCATCTTTTCTTTTTGCTTTACAAGTCTTGTTAGGAAGCTGAATTTCGTTTGTAGATTACATAGTTCAGTAAAGAATATTTTGAGAACATTTTTTTACTTCATTTTTTTGTCTTTTTTTTGACAACTCTTTCAATTCATTTCAAGCAAAGGTAAGCTTGTTTTAACAATATTTCAGTTATATATAATTTGTGGCTCTTGGTTTGTACATACACATTGAGTTAATTTAATATATTGTATTTAAACCTCATTTGTATTAAACGCTTTAAAAGTGCATTTGTATTTAATTCCTATTGTTAATGGCAACAATTTCAATGTTTAGTCAACGGCAGCATCATCAGGGGAAGATATGGAAGGGGTGAGGTCAAAGCGATGGAAGAAATTGCATTGGGTGGAGAAAACTTAATGATATACAACTACTTCAATGACAAACAGAGATATCCTTTGCCTCCAAGGATGCCATAAATTTTGCAGTTGAACTTTCAATCTTCGTGAATATGTAATTGCTCTTAAAAATGGTAGTAAGAAAATGCACTTTTTCAAAGAGTTCAATTTCAAATGGGAACATATGATTCGTTTTTTTTTAAGGAATGTAGTTAAGGGTCGAGTATTATTGAGGACGGGCTTTCCTCATCTTAAATGTGAAATGGGTAGATGGATGGTCCCCAAAGGATAGAAGAATTTTGTCAAATGTAATTGAAAATGCTATGGTAGACATGTATGCAAAATGTGGAAGCATAAACAAGGCACGTGAAGTGTTTGACAAGATGCCTCAAAGAGATGTGGTCTCATCGACTGCAATGCTTGTAGGATATGCACAAGGTGGATTTGTTGAAAGGGCTTTAGAAATTTCCAAGGAAATGCAATTGTCAGGTTTAAAGCCAAATTTAGCAACCTTTGCTAGCATCCTCCCTGACCATGCCAAAATTGGGGCTTTGGAATAGTATGTACATCCATCGAAGCATAAAGGATAGAGGAAATTTGTCAGATATTATACTAATAATTGCCCTAATAGACATGCATGCAAAAACTGGAAGCATTAACAAGGCACGTGAACAACTTGACATAATACCTAAAAAAGATCCCATCTCATGGGCTGCAATGATTGCGGGATATGTGCAAAATGGATTTGTTGAGAAGGCTTTAGAAAATTTCAAGCAAACGCAGTTGGCAGGTGTAAAGCCAAATTCCACAATCTTCACTAGTATCTTCCCAAATTCCACAATCTTCACTAGTATCTTCCCTGCTCGTGCCGAAATGGGAGCTTTGCAACAGGGTATGGACATCCATCAAAGAATCATGGAAGAAGGATGATCAAAAGTTGAGTACAACACGCCACTATCCTGTAACCACATAACAGAATGCTCCACCTGGTCTGAATCGTTATTACTTTATTACTATAATTAGCATACATATTTTAAATATGATTTATTTTATTTATTTAATAGTTATTTTATAATTTAAATATTTTGAATAAAAAAAAATTAAATAAGTTATTTCATGTTATTATAGAATATGTAAGTGATAAACTTGTCATATCATTCTTTTTCTTTATTGAAAATGATTTTTTAAGATACAAAAAAATCTTTTTTTTAAATTATAAAATTAATTTTAATAAAACATATTTGTTAAGTGTATCATAATTTAATGAGAAATTATATTCCCCCCTCTGTATATCCCTCTTTATATCCATATACGTCTCTCTCTCTCTCCTCTCTCCCTATTACAACCATAACATGAACGACTTGATAATGAAACCTAATTATATTCATCATTTAGAGGCTTTTCTCAATCATTTTTCAATCTGCTAATTGATTTGAAACTATCACTTCTCCATGACCTTTGTTACATAAACATCATCTTTCTCTAATTGACTTTCCGCAACTCTTCGGCGTATCCATTGCACACCAAGGTGCTATAGCTAGTTTAGTATTTGTTTTTTTAAACTCACAATATAACATATATTATTGTAATAGAGCTCAGATTATCTTACTGAATATAAAAATGTTTTCAAGAAAGCTTTCAGTCAATATCCAACTCCAAAATAAGCAAGAAATTTTCTTTGTCTTGCCTATTCTATAACGGTTGATCTAATAAATAAGCTAAATAAATAAATAAGAAGAAATAAATTTTCCGCTCTTGTATATTCTATGACGGTTGAGAATAATCTATACATTATTTGCCTATTCTATGAAGAATCTTGCAGTCAATATTGAAATTTTCTGTGTCTTGCCATTTCTATGACGGTTGAGAATAATTTACGTATTAGTTGCTTTCCAAAACATGATCCTTTCCAATAAAGTCTAACAATTCCATATTACTAATAAAAGAGTGCGAGAATATC
This sequence comes from Sequoia sempervirens, assembly GCA_007258455.2. Taxonomy (NCBI): domain Eukaryota; kingdom Viridiplantae; phylum Streptophyta; class Pinopsida; order Cupressales; family Cupressaceae; genus Sequoia; species Sequoia sempervirens. The sequence goes on along the minus strand of VDFB02159683.1, from coordinate 23,717 downwards.
AACAATATTTAAAGAATGGCGAGAATAAGTCTACGGTAGCAGGTGAGTTGATCTTCAGACTTACGTAACGAAAAGAGGACCAGCTCTGGAAGTATATCATAATCACACGACTATGTCAAGATGAATTAGTCATTGCGGAGAGTTAAGGTTTCGGCTATATAAAGCATGTAATTGGATTGTAATACACAATTCAATTCAATTACACATTCATATTGTGAGGCGCTGTTCTGTCTGCTTCTTCTGCGTTTCTATTATAATGGCTAACCGCATGATGTACTTCACGCTGGGACTTTTTCTGTTGATATGTTGTTACAGTGACAGTGTCATGGCAGCAGATTCCGATCCTTTGCAAGATTTCTGCGTCGCAGATGAGGAAAGCAAAGGTGAGAATATAAATTTATATAGTGGTCATATATGATTCGCTTATTAGGCGAGTTGCTAACAAATTGATTGAAACAGTTTTGGTGAACGGGTTCGTTTGCAAGGACCCAAAGGAAGTTTCAGCAGACGACTTCTTCTTCCGGGGACTGGGGCAGCCAGGGAACACCGACAATGCAGTAGGCTCCAATGTAACAGCGGCGAACGTTAAACAGATACCGGGCCTCAATACGTTGGGAATATCGTTGGTCCGCATCGATTATGCAGTGGGTGGAATAAATCCTCCTCACACGCACCCAAGAGCCACTGAAATTCTTGTTTTACTGGAAGGCGAGCTCCTTGTGGGTTTTATTGACACCGACAACAAGTTTTTCAGCAAAACGTTAGAGAAGGGAGATGTGTTTGTGTTTCCAAAGGCACTGGTGCATTTCCAGCAGAATGTGGGACACGAAAATGCAATAGCCATAGCTGGATTGAGCAGTCAGTTTCCAGGAGTTCAGACAATCGCCAATTCTCTCTTTGCAGCAGATCCCCCTCTCCCCGATTCCGTATTGAGCAAGGCCTTCCGCATCACCCAGCAACTTGTGGATTACATTCAGGCCAAATTCGCCTAAGATTCTGAAGCTGAATTTGTTGTGTTCTATTAAATAAAACAAAGAAGAGGAGACTGTCTTTCTTAATTCTTTTTTCTCGCCCTTTAATAAAACTACTTACTACTTGTGCAGTTATTGCGCCGCTGTAGTACTCTTCATAGCAATTGTTTTCAAGAATAAAAACTCATGTTACCATATCTGGAAGAATTTTATAATTCGAGTCTTTGAAGGGATGAACATTAAAAATTAGTTTTGTTATGTTTTTACAAACATTAGATCATTTCTGAGAGTCTCATGATGGATTTCCAATCGTATAATCAAGACAATTTAAACCTACAAAAATAGAAAGAGACAGGACATATAATATCTAATTAACCTTAGGAAAACCCTCAATGAAGAAAAACTTGGCCACTAGAAGCTCTCTTACATTTATTAATTCAACAAACACAATTACAATATATCACAACGGTTTTTCTCTCATACATAAAAAACATAACTAAAATTTACTCACACAATTGTACTCCACATCGTACTCTGTGTTGCCTGATTTGTCACCCAGTCCTCATTCCTAGTTGTCGCCGTATTGTAACTCCACTACTTTTCTTAATCTTCTACACTTAGTTTCATCTGTTTCGAAATCTCATATTTTTACATTTCTCTCATTTTTCAAATAATTCATGTTGGCCTCAAGATGGCATGAAGCTCGAAACCAAATGCAACATATTTTCAACTCCAATAACAATTATAATGGCCCAATAGTGGATAACCTCCATGTGGCTCATCACACACCTTCCCAATGGTCCACACAACCTCCCAGGGTATCCATCCTTTGGCGCAAACCCAAACTAACAATTCATGAATCGAAATAGTCCCAACTATTTGTCTCTATCAATATGTAAACATTATTTTAGAAATCACAAAAAGAATCATTAGAATCACCTCAAACTTTAATAGTCAATGGTGGATAATCTCCATGCAACCTCCTGGGATATAATTTTCTATAAAAAATCTATTGGAAAATTTATAAAATTTATTTCATTCAAATCACTTGAAACTTTACTGGAAGACTGCTATATCACACATAGAACTACCTCTAAATTTGTAAGAACTAATTACATAATGTGAGAAAATGCAACTAATTTTCATATTGACTTCATGGATTTACCTCAAAATCCTATCTTTTTAGTCACTATGATGATTTTCCATTATGCCCTTAGGATGCCGCTACATCATATTATCAGTGAGAAAATTTTATATTCATATATTTCTTATTTAGTTTGAAGTCATTTAAGACTTTTTAGTGAATGCGTTTTTTTTTTGTGTAGAATCTTGTCTATAAATTGATTGAACTTAGTCTTTTCCTATCATCTTGTATAATTCGACTCTTATGTTGTTCACCCAAAGTGAACTCTTTTCTTTTTCTTTATAAAGAGGAATAAGGAGTTTAGCCCATCAACCTAGAGCTTGGTGCTTTATAGGGGGAGCACCCTATAACCTCTTTGGTGATGCGAAATCCACATTGTTCAAAAACATGAGTTGAACCCACAACCTAGGCTACCTAAAGTGACAATCAAGACCAAGTGAGCTAACCAAAATGATCAATCCAAACATGAAATTTACCACTATCATCATCCTAGTGAGAATCGCTATTAGAATTTTGTGTGCTAGATACAACTCATCATACAATATTGGTGTACATTTGTCAACGCCAAGTTCCATTTTCCTCAAGTTCACTAAATTTGAAATTCTAACTATTTCCCATCATCTTGCATCTATAAACCTTTCAAACTAATACACATTAGTACAATTTTATTGGTGAGTTACAATGGATTTTTAAATATAATTTATAATTATTTAATTCAAGCATCTAAAGGCATTCAAGAAAATTTAATATTTTAGCATCTTTGTATTATCCATACATTCATTATGTCACTTATTCAACATTTTAGTTATATTTTATTACATACAAATTATGAACAACAAAAAACAAGGTACTTGAATTAGGTACAAAGATTTATTTAAAAATTTAATTCTTGCATATCAATCCTCTAAACATGTTCTTTAATATAACCTTGACCTCATTTTGAATATGACATTAGAAATAAATAATTTTGGAGGAGATAATATTCAATGAAAGGATTATAGGATGAAGGGAAAATGTCATTGTATGGAAGGTAATATTTTCATTAGCGATTATGAGAAAACACTATACAATGGCTTGAAATCTATCTAGTTCAATTTAACACCTCATACACAAGCTCTATAGTTGAGAGACTATCCAAGATTGAATGAAAAGTATAATATTACAACTACAATACATATAATCTAAGGAAAAATGTAACCTCTATTTTATATTTTAGGGCATTAGATAATAACATAATAGTATAATATTTAATAACCTCTATTTTTCATATTATTAGATAGGGTTTTCCTTATTTGGGGCATTAGATTTGAATTTTTTTATTTCCATTTACAAATTTTGTATATGTTCTTTGTATAAGTAAAGCATTTAAACACCTTTTTCTTTACACAAAACACACCTAAAACACCTTCTTTTACCATCTCATTGGCATATCCGTCTTATCAACACTTTCTCCTACTTTCTTCCTCCTAAGGGCACTCATGTGTCAAGCTAATTTTATCTATCAGCTCCTTTGAATGCTTAAAATCCCTAATTCATGCTTGGATGTATCTCTTAGAGAAAAAGTTAGGGCACATTAATTTCCCAAACTTTGATAGACTTTAGACCTATGTTTTCACAAAAAGAACTTATAGAAACTACTTTACATGTACAAGATTTGAAACCTTAATCTATAATCCTAGACTAGGCCACCCAATACCCTTGTCCAATTAGTTTGACCTCAAATTTTTGTGTAAGATTATGTTTTGTATCCTTTACTCAAATATGGTTCCTATTGCTTATAAGTTTTTTTCGAAAATTCTTAATTTTTCTATATATTGCCAATTTGACCCTAATTCACTTAATTTATTCCGTTAACCTTAAATATATTGTAGCTCACACAAAAATTGATTAAAATACCACCCAACCTCCATGGACCTCCCTTGGGAACAATAGCCAAATAATGTTTCTTGTCTAAACTTTTTGAAATTACCAAATTTCCTTCTCAACATGTTTCCTTTCACCACTTTACCCTCTCCTAAGATGTTTCCTAAACCAAAAATTTGTTACCTATCCTCCTTCTAATGTTCCAAACTTTTAAAAAATAGTTAGAGTGTCATAGCAACCTCATTGCCATTTAGTTGCTCACACATATAACACTAAATGTTTTGTAACTATTAGAGGTCCAAACCAACCTAAACCTATTAGGCACATTCTAAAGTTTGCAAAATAACTTACTAAAAATAATAATATTGATCAAAGTGTGTTACAAGAACCTAATACAATTGCTAACACACATAACACTCTAAATAACAAACAACAACAAAGAAAATGAAAATCACCTACAATTCTATTCCGTTTCCTCAACTTTATCTTCCCCCTATCCCATCTTTTTCAACATGTGGGGAAAAAGTGCAATCTTGTTGAGCAGTTTTATAATCCTCTAGAGCTAAGATCTCTCTTTGGGACTTAATTCAAACCTTACCTACATACCATGGAATGCTTTAAGAGGCCTTACAGAAAATAGTGGTGCCACCTTTTGTTAGATCAAATGATGCAACCTTTTTTGATTTTATGCATGCAACAAATATGGATATTGTGTTCCCTTAACATGAACTACCTCCCCTAAAAATTCAACAACAATAAGATTAAGGTAGGACCTACTTGTTTCCCTACCCCTATCCATATAATATTATTGGTAGATTGTGGATTCATGCCATGAGGGGAGTCTCGTATATTCTTCATCATGAAGTGATGTTTTAATGTGCTAACAAGGTCAACATGATTAAACAATATCCAAAGATCAAAATTTGTTTACAATCCAAATCTAGGCGTCAACCTTCTATTTCTAAATATCTTAGTACTTTCATTCCATCTTCAAAAGTTGGATTAGTACATCTTAATGATAATGACACCAATGGTAGAAAATCACCTACGACTGTACTCTTTGGTGATGATTGGGGTTCATTATATTTCACACCTTCTTTAATTGGGGAGTATAAAATCTCATTGTCAAAGCCTAAATAGCCAAAGGTTGTTTTGGTGGAATATGCAAAATATTTTCCTTCCTCTTCCCAAATAGCTAATCTCTATACTACAAATAATGTTCTCAATAATGCCTTATCTTCAAATACATGTTTTGCTAATGATTGGGGTTCATTACATTTTACTATCTCCTTTGGTGGAGAGTATACATTACTACAATCTAAACTTAAGGAATCTTTTGTTTTATTTGTATAATCTTCTAAACATGTCAAACCTACTATTCCTACATAAAAAATCCACAATAATCATCATTCTATGGTGGAAATTTGGGCTCTTTAGCTTTCATCCCTCATCCATTGGAAATATCTAACAATGATCCTCCTCCTTCCATTTCAATGCTTAAAAAGGATCCATATTATTGCAAAAAATCAATTCTTCTCATGTCAATACAAGTATTCCTTTTCAAAAACTAACGATACTTATCATTTAGATAAGACTTCTCATCCTCCATTTGAGTTGAGAAAACATTATTTAGCTAGATTCAAAATTCTCTTTGAACTTTGATACAATGAAAACATGGAACAAGGAGTTAAGAATCTCAAGAATATTACACTACACCTTATTAAAATAGGCTTAGGTTTCCAAGGTCTTCCTTTTTCTATATCTAATCCCCCATCATGTAATGTATTTATGAATACTTTTGGTGAGCAAGAAGACTTTTCTTCACAAGAGAAAGGATTGCAACACGATCCTTATCAAAATAATCAATAAAAGATGTATTATTTATTTAAGGCTCAGAGGTAAAAATATCCCTCCATAAAATCTGTTTGGATGGCCATGGAAATCCTTGAAGATATCTCTCATTTCCTCTGTGCTATTTTTAGCTTTTCTATCTTTAAAGTGATTAAATTATTTATGTTTTGATAAAGGAAAAATGGGTTTCACGAGGGACTGAAACCCTGAGTTTCTGAAGAAAGATAAAAGCGTTATAGAAACCAATACAAAAGGCTACGACAAAAATCCATCAAAGCCTTTGCAGCCACGAACCCAAGGCCGACAGGGCCATAACAAAACTCAACCCAAAAAACGAAGCCAACGAGAGACAACCACCCAACTAACCTAGGAGTTAAGAGCTAGCAGCCTCAACTTCTAGATTGTGCATATCCTGGTAACACTTTTTCAAGGTCTGAACCATCTGGGGCATGGGAGGCACCTTCTTGTTTAGGCTTGGTCTTGTCCTTTTAGAAATTCGAGCATCCTCGGTCCTGCTTTTGTCCCTATCGGCTTCCAAGTCCACAACCAGATAATTATTGATAATTATTTATGTTAATCAAATATTTTAAAAAAAATTAGTTTATTTAATGATAATTAAATGATTACATAATTAAATTTAGTATTCTTATTATTATTCCTCATGCATAATTTTAGTGGTATTCACTCTATGCATGATGATTGTATGGCATTTTCATAAAGGACCTAAAGATATACGCCATTGTATTGATTCAATTTTTTTAGAAGGTTCTAATGGCATGTATGCTACGAAGTTGAAAGGTTATTCTTTGAAGGTTGCATGAAATTGGACTATTGTGTGCCTATCATGCTTGTTAATATATTGTGGTTGAGTGATAATGACTATTATTTGTAATAGTTCTAATGAATATGGATTGTATTACATGCATATGGATACAATGACATATATTGGCTATTTTTTCTATTTTAAATTGATTATACGATATTGAATTGCATTGGTTATTTTCAAAGGTTCTAATGGCTATTATGCCACTAGAAGTTGTATGGGTTTTGTTTAAATTTTACATCAAAATCAAAAGGATTGTCTAGTGTTCATTTCAATACCTCATTGTTGAGTGACATTGACTCTTATGTATAGATTTTCTATTTTAACATGACATATATGGTGTGCATAAGGATATAATGGCATATGTTGCCTCTTTTCCTAATTTTAAAGTTATTAAATTTTTGTGATTAGACTAAATTCGTGAGGGGCCCGTACCCATTTACAAAGAAGCCATTGAGGAAAAAGAGGGGTGAATAACATAAAATGAGATAGTCGTAAGAAAAGGGAGAGAATCACTTGTAGTGAGTGTGGAAGAAAACTAACCATGATTTTTATTGGAGCGTGGTATCGATAATAGGGAATAGGGTTATCGCATAATAGTGGTTTACACTTTTTGGAACATCCCAATTTTTGCTAAAATCACATATTTCTAGAAAATATAATGATTTAAGCCTTAAAAATTTTCATTTAAAGGATTCCACTTGAAGAGGGTTTGATCAAACCACATTAGATCAAAGGCCCTCGGATAGAAGCTCGCTAGTTTTAAACCATACCTATAATGGAGTCTCCTTTACACCTATCAAAATGCTGATAAAAAACCACTTTTGGTTTACCTTTTGGGGGATCAAATGAATTCATTTAAAATTTATTGTTTGTAAGTATGCAGTCCTTATTCGTAGCTTCCTAAAAAGTATAATTTTAAATATATTTAATTTGATTATTATATTTATTTTTTATTTTTTGTGAACGTAGGTTTTTCACCAAGAATCAAGCTCTCTATTCTGCACATTTGGAAAAATAGTAGATTATCAAAAATAAGAAAAGTATCTATGCACTATATATTGATGTCATTGATCCAACAAAAAATAAATAAAATTGATTTTGATACACATACAAAAAAATTGTGCTAGTAAGTAAACCTATGTCCTAATTGTAATTGGTCCGGATTTCAAAACTTATATTTAAGAAAACAATATTCAATTAAAGTCACCATGAAACCAATTACGCGACTAGATACCATAGTTACAAATCTATATTCGAAAAAATTATAATTTTATCTTTCATGGAAAAAAAGTTGTGTTATACGGTGAGTGCCACTCCTTAAAAATGGTGCTTACTAAAAAAAACTAGTTTTCAAAGGAGATGGAGAAAGAAATACAGCTTTGAGTCAAAACTATTTTTTTTTTTTAAATAGTTTTATAATCTACAGACAAAATGTCACAAACCACTAGTTTTCGTCATCTTCAAATTCCTCATTGTTTAGCAGCTATAGGTGCCGAAAATTGAAGATTTAGTTTAAAATTTTTGGCTCTCAATGCCCAATTTGGCCAAAAATTGTAAACCAATATTGTGGGGTCACCCACCAACTAGAGAGAAACATAGGCAACAACAACAAAGAAAACCAACTTTGTAAACACAAGACTCTTGAGATAGGGGAAAACAACAAAAGACTATAGCTTAAAACTCTAAACTGAGGGCAACAACGCCCTTTTTACAACTCCAACTATTTTGACACAACTGAAAGTGCCAAACCACTCTTGCAATTCTCCACCTCAATAGGAGTGTAATGCCAGAAATTGTACTCCCTTTTTGGAAATGTTGCAATTTATCATTTAATCTCGACCTATTTTAGTACCCTTGCATTAAATCCCCTTTAATTCATCATTAATAGGCCCCTAACACCCTTTATTTTGAATCTCTAGCCTTATTTCAACTGAAAAAATGAAAAAATCCACAAAAGAATTGAAAGTTCTAACAACCCACCCTTAAAAGCAAGGGTGGGACTCATACGCCATTTTTGGCATATGAGTCCCCCTAGGTGGGACCCATGCACCAGGAGTGGCGTATCAGTCCCATTTGGGGCCTTTTTAGGGTTTGAGCCCTTGGAAATTCAACTTTTTAATTCAAATTATTGGTTGATGTAGGATTTTGAGATCTAAATAATGGTAAATTAGGTGTATTGCCTATATAAACAAGCTTCTAAAGTCATTTTTATCTAAGAAACAATCTAGAAGAGAAATTTCAAGATCCAAGCATTGAAGCATTCTTCACAAGAGCATTCAAGGGAAAGTAATTAGCAAATTTGAAGCCTTGGAGAAGCATTATAGTGTTTTCATATGTCTTCAACCTCACTTTAAATTCAAGATCTAGCATTGACAAGGGTTGATTATGGTTGCCTATGGTAAATCATGATGAATTCTAGGTTGGGGACATGCAACTAGCCATAAAGCCAAGCCTAAGGACTTGTTTCCTAATTCTTTCCATCCTCCATTATCACTCTAATTTCAGTCTAAGGAAGGTACATACATTACTGGGTCTCATTTGAGTGATTAGGGATCTCTCAAAGTCAGTCATTCATGCCCATGTTTCATTCTTGCATCTCATTCTAGCACAATAGAATAAGGTTGCATTGCATTTCAAATTTCCTAATCTTAGACACACTTAAGGTTAGTGTTTACATTCATATATACATTCACGATTCATTGTCTCTACCAAGGTTTAATTACCAAACTCGGCCAAACCCCCCATAAGCAAATCAACTATGTATTCTGTTTTGTAGGTCATTTCATAGGTTTGGATCCAAAAATTAGTTTGGGAAGGAAGAGTAGAGATTGGAGCACATATCTGAACTTTGAGTTCCTTAAAAAGTAGAATGGGATTGATATGCCAGGAGAAGCGTATGAGTTCCACTAGAGGAAAATTTTCATATTTTTGCAAATCTTGAATCTACTTTGCTAGAAACCTGTTCCAGAACAGAAACCCTAGTTTGGGACTGATACACCCAGATCGACGTATGAGTCCCAGGATGCCCCAATCCTAGAATTTTCAATGTTTCTGAGCTCATTCCAATCCTCTTCAGGTTTCCAGGTGCACACCTTTCATATCTCAACTTTCTATTCCATTTTACATGCATGTTTAGGCCATTTAGTGAAGTATTGCATTGCATTGGGTTTAAGCATTTGGAATTGTCTGTCATTAGCCTTTCCCAGCCCTAGCTTGGTGTTGAAATCTAATCCCAAACTATTATGGGAACGAATTACTACAATAGTTACATTACAAACAATGTTTCGTCAACAAGGTGCCGATCCAACTCAAACAAAATTTCGTGAAACACTTTAAAACATATGTAATGCAGAACCAACAAAACAATATTGGGAGATGTTAATGACCCTAACAAACAAACCACTTACAACTACTAAAAAATAAGAATTTGAGAAGTCAATTCACCCCTTTGCAACAACTGACTTAGTCAGACTACACAACAAAACAATGTTAAAACAACTAAACCTTTGAGTTGCATTAAGTATTGCAATAAGCACAAGATCCAAATCAAACATTGATGCTCAAGATGACCATCTTGAAAAAAAACTCCTATTATGCAAATACCAACAAATCATGCTAACAGCAAACTTATGGACTCAAGCAAGACTTGTAAATGGATCCCTTGGGGAGGTTGTAGACACTATTTACAATGTAGGATCTAAACTACCGGATGTTCCAATGTACGTTGTAGTAAGAATCAATAACTACAGTGGGCCACCATGGAACCAGAATGATCCAAAGGCTATACCTATAATATCTATATCACTAGGTAATCATAGGCAAATTCCATTATCCATGGCATTGGAAATTACTATTCATAAATCACAAGGCCTAACCCTACAAAAAGAAACAATTGATATTGGTAAAGTTGAAAGACAAGGACTAACATTTACAACTTTATCAAGAGTAAAGTCATTAAATGGAATTTGTCTATAACAAATGTTCTCCTTTGAGCAATACTCTAGAATGCAAAACAATCCATACAAACTGATAAGAAAAAAAGAGGAAAATCACTTACAATTAATCTGACTATGAAAAAATGAAGTATGCACTTGGAAATCCAATCTCTTTCCCATTAAGACTATGTAGCTCATACTATATGTTTTACACAATATTTTCCCCTTCACAAACTCATTCAAAAAATTATTGATATGTAGGTAGACAATAGCTACACAATCACAACCAAAAGAAAAGGTAGATTTACTCTTTTCCTCAAAATTTTATTTTCAAAGATTAATTTAATGGTGGCCAGAAACCTCGGGAAAACCTTAATATGAATTTAGGTAAGCAATGCCAAATTCAAGCTATTTTTGATGTTTGTTTTGCACTTATTAACATTTCCCATAATTTGCAGGAAACTTATTCGACTCTTATTGAACCTCTTAATATCCTTGCAGAAAGACCACTAGAAAATAAGTATGAATGGGCAAGTGGCTTCAATGAAATTTTATTTTTTTTGGAAAATCAATTGAGGGCTTTTCCTATCTTTTCTTTTTTCTTTACAAGTCTTGTTAGGAAGTTGAATTTCATTTGTAGATTACATAGTTCAGTAAAGAATATTTTCAGAACATTTTTTTACTTCATTTTTTTGTCTTTTTTTTTACAACTCTTTCAACTCATTTCAGATAAAGGTAAGCTTGTTTTAACAATATTTCAATTATATTTAATTTGTGGCTCTTGGTTTGCACATACACATTGAGTTAATTTAATATATTGTATTTAATCCTCATTTGTATTAAACACATTTAAACTACATTTGTATTTAATTCCTATTGTTAATGGCAACAATTTCAATGTTCATTTAATGGCAGCATCATCAGGAGAAGATATGGAAGGGGTGAATTCAAAGCGGTGGAAGAAATTATAGTGGGTGGAGAACAAATTAATGATATACAACTATTGAAATGGCAGCATATCCTCGCTCCATAAGGATGCCATAAATTTTGCAGTTGAACTTTCAATCTTCGTGAATATGTAATTGCTCTTAAAAATGGTAGTAAGAAAATGCACTTTTTCAAAGAGTTCAATTTCAAATGGGAACATATGATTCGTTTTTTTTTAAGGAATGTAGTTAAGGGTCGAGTATTATTGAGGACGGGCTTTCCTCATCTTAAATGTGAAATGGGTAGATGGATGGTCCCCAAAGGATAGAAGAATTTTGTCAAATGTAATTGAAAATGCTATGGTAGACATGTATGCAAAATGTGGAAGCATAAACAAGGCACGTGAAGTGTTTGACAAGATGCCTCAAAGAGATGTGGTCTCATCGACTGCAATGCTTGTAGGATATGCACAAGGTGGATTTGTTGAAAGGGCTTTAGAAATTTCCAAGGAAATGCAATTGTCAGGTTTAAAGCCAAATTTAGCAACCTTTGCTAGCATCCTCCCTGACCATGCCAAAATTGGGGCTTTGGAATAGTATGTACATCCATCGAAGCATAAAGGATAGAGGAAATTTGTCAGATATTATACTAATAATTGCCCTAATAGACATGCATGCAAAAACTGGAAGCATTAACAAGGCACGTGAACAACTTGACATAATACCTAAAAAAGATCCCATCTCATGGGCTGCAATGATTGCGGGATATGTGCAAAATGGATTTGTTGAGAAGGCTTTAGAAAATTTCAAGCAAACGCAGTTGGCAGGTGTAAAGCCAAATTCCACAATCTTCACTAGTATCTTCCCAAATTCCACAATCTTCACTAGTATCTTCCCTGCTCGTGCCGAAATGGGAGCTTTGCAACAGGGTATGGACATCCATCAAAGAATCATGGAAGAAGGATGATCAAAAGTTGAGTACAACACGCCACTATCCTGTAACCACATAACAGAATGCTCCACCTGGTCTGAATCGTTATTACTTTATTACTATAATTAGCATACATATTTTAAATATGATTTATTTTATTTATTTAATAGTTATTTTATAATTTAAATATTTTGAATAAAAAAAAATTAAATAAGTTATTTCATGTTATTATAGAATATGTAAGTGATAAACTTGTCATATCATTCTTTTTCTTTATTGAAAATGATTTTTTAAGATACAAAAAAATCTTTTTTTTAAATTATAAAATTAATTTTAATAAAACATATTTGTTAAGTGTATCATAATTTAATGAGAAATTATATTCCCCCCTCTGTATATCCCTCTTTATATCCATATACGTCTCTCTCTCTCTCCTCTCTCCCTATTACAACCATAACATGAACGACTTGATAATGAAACCTAATTATATTCATCATTTAGAGGCTTTTCTCAATCATTTTTCAATCTGCTAATTGATTTGAAACTATCACTTCTCCATGACCTTTGTTACATAAACATCATCTTTCTCTAATTGACTTTCCGCAACTCTTCGGCGTATCCATTGCACACCAAGGTGCTATAGCTAGTTTAGTATTTGTTTTTTTAAACTCACAATATAACATATATTATTGTAATAGAGCTCAGATTATCTTACTGAATATAAAAATGTTTTCAAGAAAGCTTTCAGTCAATATCCAACTCCAAAATAAGCAAGAAATTTTCTTTGTCTTGCCTATTCTATAACGGTTGATCTAATAAATAAGCTAAATAAATAAATAAGAAGAAATAAATTTTCCGCTCTTGTATATTCTATGACGGTTGAGAATAATCTATACATTATTTGCCTATTCTATGAAGAATCTTGCAGTCAATATTGAAATTTTCTGTGTCTTGCCATTTCTATGACGGTTGAGAATAATTTACGTATTAGTTGCTTTCCAAAACATGATCCTTTCCAATAAAGTCTAACAATTCCATATTACTAATAAAAGAGTGCGAGAATATCAACAATATTTAAAGAATGGCGAGAATAAGTCTACGGTAGCAGGTGAGTTGATCTTCAGACTTACGTAACGAAAAGAGGACCAGCTCTGGAAGTATATCATAATCACACGACTATGTCAAGATGAATTAGTCATTGCGGAGAGTTAAGGTTCCGGCTATATAAAGCATGTAGTTGGATTGTAATACACAATTCAATTCAATTACACATTCATATTCTGAGGCGCTGTTCTGTCTGCTTCTTCTGCGTTTCTATTATAATGGCTAACCGCATGATGTACTTCACGCTGGGACTTTTTCTGTTGATATGTTGTTACAGTGACAACGTCATGGCAGCAGATTCCGATCCTTTGCAAGATTTCTGTGTCGCAGATGAGGAAAGCAAAGGTGAGAATATAATTTTATATAGTGGTCATATATGATTCGCTTATTAGGCGAGTTGCTAACAAATTGATTGAAACAGTTTTGGTGAACGGGTTCGTTTGCAAGGACCCAAAGGAAGTTTCAGCAGACGACTTCTTCTTCCGGGGACTGGGGCAGCCAGGGAACACCGACAATGCAGTAGGCTCCAATGTAACAGCGGCGAACGTTAAACAGATACCGGGCCTCAATACGTTGGGAATATCGTTGGTCCGCATCGATTATGCAGTGGGTGGAATAAATCCTCCTCACACGCACCCAAGAGCCACTGAAATTCTTGTTTTACTGGAAGGCGAGCTCCTTGTGGGTTTTATTGACACCGACAACAAGTTTTTCAGCAAAACGTTAGAGAAGGGAGATGTGTTTGTGTTTCCAAAGGCACTGGTGCATTTCCAGCAGAATGTGGGACACGAAAATGCAATAGCCATAGCTGGATTGAGCAGTCAGTTTCCAGGAGTTCAGACAATCGCCAATTCTCTCTTTGCAGCAGATCCCCCTCTCCCCGATTCCGTATTGAGCAAGGCCTTCCGCATCACCCAGCAACTTGTGGATTACATTCAGGCCAAATTCGCCTAAGATTCTGAAGCTGAATTTGTTGTGTTCTATTAAATAAAACAAAGAAGAGGAGACTGTCTTTCTTAATTCTTTTTTCTCGCCCTTTAATAAAACTACTTACTACTTGTGCAGTTATTGCGCCGCTGTAGTACTCTTCATAGCAATTGTTTTCAAGAATAAAAACTCATGTTACCATATCTGGAAGAATTTTATAATTCGAGTCTTTGAAGGGATGAACATTAAAAATTAGTTTTGTTATGTTTTTACAAACATTAGATCATTTCTGAGAGTCTCATGATGGATTTCCAATCGTATAATCAAGACAATTTAAACCTACAAAAATAGAAAGAGACAGGACATATAATATCTAATTAACCTTAGGAAAACCCTCAATGAAGAAAAACTTGGCCACTAGAAGCTCTCTTACATTTATTAATTCAACAAACACAATTACAATATATCACAACGGTTTTTCTCTCATACATAAAAAACATAACTAAAATTTACTCACACAATTGTACTCCACATCGTACTCTGTGTTGCCTGATTTGTCACCCAGTCCTCATTCCTAGTTGTCGCCGTATTGTAACTCCACTACTTTTCTTAATCTTCTACACTTAGTTTCATCTGTTTCGAAATCTCATATTTTTACATTTCTCTCATTTTTCAAATAATTCATGTTGGCCTCAAGATGGCATGAAGCTCGAAACCAAATGCAACATATTTTCAACTCCAATAACAATTATAATGGCCCAATAGTGGATAACCTCCATGTGGCTCATCACACACCTTCCCAATGGTCCACACAACCTCCCAGGGTATCCATCCTTTGGCGCAAACCCAAACTAACAATTCATGAATCGAAATAGTCCCAACTATTTGTCTCTATCAATATGTAAACATTATTTTAGAAATCACAAAAAGAATCATTAGAATCACCTCAAACTTTAATAGTCCAATGGTGGATAATCTCCATGCAACCTCCTAGGATATAATTTTCTATAAAAATTCTATTGGAAAAATAATAAAAGTAATTTCATCCAAATCACTTGAAACTTTACTGGAAGACTGCTATATCACACATAGAACTACCTCTAAAATTGTAAGACCTAACTACCTAATGTGAGAAAATGCAACTAATTTTCATATCGACTTGATGGATTTACCTCAAAATCCTATCTTTTTAGACACTGTGATGGTTTTCCATTATGCCCTTAGGATGCCGCTACATCATATTATTAGTGAGAAAATTTTATATTCATATATTTCTTATTTAGTTTGAAGTCATTTAAGACTTTTTAGTGAATGCGTTTTTTTTTTTTGTGTAGAATCTTGTCTATAAATTGATTGAACTTAGTCTTTTCCTATCATCTTGTATAATTCAACTCTTATGTTGTTCACCCAAACTGAACTCTTTTCTTTTTCTTTACAAAGAAGAATAAGGAGTTTAGCCCATCAATCTAGAGCTTAGCTCTTTATAGGGGGAGCACCCTATAACCTCTTTAGTGATGCGAAATCCACATTGTTCAAAAACATGAGTTGAACCCACAACCTAGGCTACCTAAAGTGACAATCAAGACCGAGTGAGCTAACCAAAATGATCAATCCAAACCTTAAATTTACCACTATCATCATCCTAGTGAGAATCACTATTAGAATTTTGTGTGCTAGATACAACTCATCATACAATATTGGTGTACATTTGTCAACACCAAGTTTCATTTTCCTCAAGTTCACTAAATTTGAAATTCTAACTATTTCCCATCATCTTGCATCTATAAACCTTTCAAACTAATACACATTAGTACATTTTTAATGGTGAGTTGCAAAGGATTTTTAAATATAATTGATAATTACTTAATTCAAGCATCTAAAGGAATTCAAGAAAATTTAATATTTGAGCATCTTTCTATTATCAATACATTCATTACGTCACATATTCAACATTTTAGTAATATTTTTTAACATACAAATTATGAACAACAACAAACAAGGTACTTGAATTAGGTACAAAGATTTATTTAAAACTTTAATTCTTGCATATCAATCCTCTAAACATGTTCTTTAATATAACCTTGACCTCATTTTGAATATGACATTATAAATAAATAATTTGGGAGGATATACTATTCAGTGAAAGGATTATAGGATGAAGGGAAAATATCATAGTATGGAAGGTAATATTTTCATTAGCGATTATGAGAAAATGCTATATAATGGCTTGACATCTATCTAATTGAATTTAACACCTCATACACGAGCTCGATAGTCCAGAGACTATCCAAGAGTGAAAGAAAAGTCTAATATTACAACTACAATACATATAATCTAAGGAAAACCGTAACCTCTATTTTATATTTAGGGCATTAGATAATGACATAATAGTATAATATTTAATAACCTCTATTTTGCATATTATTAGATATGGTTTTCCTTATTTGGGGCATTAGATTTGAATAATTTTATTTCCATCTACAAATTTTGTATATGTTCTTTGTAAAAGTAAAGCATTTAAACACTTTTTTCTTTACACAAAACACACCTAAAACACTTTCTTTTACCATCTCATTGGCATATCCATCTTATCAACACTTTCTCCTACTTTCTTCCTCCTAAGAGAACTCATGTGTGAAGCTAATTTTATCTATCAATTCCTTTGAATGCTTAAAATCCCTAATTCATGCTTGCATGCGCCTCTTATAAATAAAGTTCTAGGGCACATTGATTTCCCAAACTCTGATAGACTTTAGACCTATGTTTTCAAAAAAAGAACTTATAGAAACTACTTTACATGTACAAGATTTGAAACCTTAATCTATAATCCTAGACTAGGCCACCCGGTACCCTTGTCCACTTAGTTTGACCTCAAATTTTGGTGTAAGATTATGCTTTGTATCCTTTACTCAAATACGGTTCCTATTGCTTATAATTTGTCTCGAAAATTCTTAATTTTTCTATATATTACCAGTTTGACCCTAATTCACCTAACCTTAAGACTATTGTACCTCACACACAAATTGATTAAAATACCACCCAACCTACATGGATCTCCCTTGGGAACAATAGCCAAATAATGTTTCTTGTCTAAACTTTGTGTCATTACCAAATTTCCTTCTCAACATGTTTCCTTTCACCACTTTACCCTTTCCTAAGATGTTTCCTAAACCAAAAATTTGTTACCTATCCTCCTTCTAATGTTCCAAACTTTTAAAAAATAGTTACAGTGTCATAGCAACCTCATTACCATTCAGTTACTCACACATATAATACTAAATGTTTTGTAACTATTAGAGGTCCAAACCAAGCTAAACCTATTAGGCACATTCTAAAGTTTGCAGAATAACTTACTAAAAATAATAATATTGATCAAAGCGTGTTACACCAACCTAATACAATTGCTCACACATACAACACTCTAAATAAATAAAAAACAAAAAAAAACGCAAATCACCTCCACTTCTATTCTGTTTCCTCAACTTTATCTTCCCCCTATCCCATCTTCCTCAACATGCAGGGAAAAAGTACAATCTTGTTGAGCAGTTTTATAATCCTCTAGAGATAAGATCTCTCTTTGGGACTTAATTGAAACCTTACCTACATACCATGGAATGCTTTAAGAGGCCTTACAGAAAATAGTGGTGCCACCTTTTGTTAGATCGAATGATGCAACCTTTTTTGATTTTATGCATGCAACAAATATGGATATTGTGTTCCCTTAACATGAACTACCTCCCCTAAAAATTCATCAACAATAACATTAAGGTAGGACCTACTTTTTTTCCTACCCCTATCCATATTAATAGTCCTCTTTCATATAATATTATTGGTAGATTATGGATTCATGCCATGAGGGGAGTCTCGTATATTCTTCATCATGAAGTGATGTTTTAATGTGCTAAAAAGGTAAATATGATTAAACAATATCCAAATATCAAAAGTTGTTTACAATCCAAATCTAGACATCAACCTTCTAGTTCTAAATCTCTTAGTACTTTAATTCCATCTTCAAAAGTTGGATTAGTACATCTTAGTGATAATGATACCAATGATAGAAAATAACCTACGACTGTACTCTTTGGTGATGATTGGGGTTCATTATATTTTACACCTTCTTTAATTGGTTCGAGTATGAAATCTCATCATCAAAGCCTGAATAGCCAAAGGTCTTTTTGGTGGAATCTGAACAATATTTTCCTTCCTCTTCCCAAGTAGCTAATCTCTACACTACAAATAATGTTTTGAATAATGCTTCATCTTCAAATACATGTTTTGGTGATGATTGGGGTTCATTACATTTTACAATATCCTTTGGTGGAGAGTATAAATTATTGCAATCTAAACCTAAGGAATCTTTTGTTTGATTTGTATGATATTCTAAACATGCCAAACCTACTATTCCTACATCAAAAACCCACAATAATCATCATTCTATGATGGAAATGTCGGCTCTTTAGCTTTCATCCCTCATCCATCGGAAAAATATAACAATGATCCTCCTCCTCCTTCCATTTCAATGCTTATAAAGGATCCATATTATTGCAAAAATTCAATTCTTCTCATGTCAATACTAGTATTCCTTTTTCAAAAAATAACCATACTTATCATTTAGATAAGACTTCTCATCCTCCATTTGAGTTGAAAAAACATTATGTAGCTAGATTCAAGATTCTCTTTGAAATTTGATACAATAAAAACATGGAACAAGGAGTTAAGAATCTCGAGAATATTACACTACACCTTATTAAAATAGGTTTAGGTTTCCAAGCTCCTCCTTTTTCTACATATCATCCTCCATCATGTAATGTATTTATGACTACTTTTACTGAGCAAGAAAACTTTCTTCACAAGAGAAAGGATTGCAACATGATCCTTATCCAAATAATCAATAAAAGATGTATTATTTATTTAGGGAGAGGTAAAAATATCCCTCCCTAAAATCTATTTGGATGGCCATGGACATCCTTGAAGATAACTCTCATTTCCTCTGTGCTAATTTTAGCTTTTCTATCGTTAAAGTGATTAAATTATTTATGTTTTTGATAAAGGAAAAAATGGGTTTTACAGGGACCTGAAACCACAGAGTTTACAGAAGAAAAGATAAAGCATTATAGAAGCCAATACAAAAAGGCTACAACAAAAAATCCCATCAAGCACTGCAGCCACGAACCCAAGGCCAGCAAGGGCCACCAACAAAACCAACCCAAAAAAACCAGCAACAGAGACAACCCGCAACTAACCTAAGGAGTTAAGAGCTTCAACAGCCTCAACTTCTAGATTGTGCATTACCTGGTAACACTTTTTCAAGGTCTGGACCATCTGGGGCATGGGAGGCACCTTCCTGTTCAGGCTTTCTCTCGTCCTTTTAGAAATTCGAGCATCCTCGGTCCTGCTTTTGTCCCTATCGGCTTCCAAGTCCACAACCAGATAATTATTGATAATTATTTATGTTAATCAAATATTTTAAAAAAAATTAGTTTATTTAATGATAATTAAATGATTACATAATTAAATTTAGTATTCTTATTATTATTCCTCATGCATAATTTTAGTGGTATTCACTCTATGCATGATGATTGTATGGCATTTTCATAAAGGACCTAAAGATATACGCCATTGTATTGATTCAATTTTTTTAGAAGGTTCTAATGGCATGTATGCTACGAAGTTGAAAGGTTATTCTTTGAAGGTTGCATGAAATTGGACTATTGTGTGCCTATCATGCTTGTTAATATATTGTGGTTGAGTGATAATGACTATTATTTGTAATAGTTCTAATGAATATGGATTGTATTACATGCATATGGATACAATGACATATATTGGCTATTTTTTCTATTTTAAATTGATTATACGATATTGAATTGCATTGGTTATTTTCAAAGGTTCTAATGGCTATTATGCCACTAGAAGTTGTATGGGTTTTGTTTAAATTTTACATCAAAATCAAAAGGATTGTCTAGTGTTCATTTCAATACCTCATTGTTGAGTGACATTGACTCTTATGTATAGATTTTCTATTTTAACATGACATATATGGTGTGCATAAGGATATAATGGCATATGTTGCCTCTTTTCCTAATTTTAAAGTTATTAAATTTTTGTGATTAGACTAAATTCGTGAGGGGCCCGTACCCATTTACAAAGAAGCCATTGAGGAAAAAGAGGGGTGAATAACATAAAATGAGATAGTCGTAAGAAAAGGGAGAGAATCACTTGTAGTGAGTGTGGAAGAAAAAAAAAAAAACTAACCATGATTTTATTGAGCCAAAATTACATTAGGGACTAGGTTGTGATAGTAGTGGTTTACACTTTCTTTGAACATCCTTAATTTTTGCTGAAATCACATATTTTGTAAAATATAATGATTTAAGCCTTGGAAAATTTTCATTTTAGTTGATCTCCACTTTAAAGAGGGTTTGATCAAACCACATTAGATCAAATCCCCTTTGATAGAAGCTCGCTAGTTTTAAACCATACCTATAATGGAGTCTCCTTTACACCTATCAAAATGCTGATAAAAAACCACTTTTGGTTTACCTATTGGGGGATCAAATGAATTCATTTAAAAATTATTGTTTGTAAGTATGTAGTCCTTATTCTTAGCTTCCTGAAAAGTATAATTTTAAATGTATTTAATTTTATTTTCTGTGAACGTAGGTTTTTCACCGAAAATCAAGCTCTCTATTCTGCACATGTGGAGAAATAGCAGATTATAAAAAAATAAGGAAAAATATCTATGCACTGTATATTGATGTCCTTGATCGAACAAAAAAGTAAAATTGATTTTTGATACAGACAAAAAAAATTGTGTTAGCAAGTAAACCTATGTCTGAATTGTAATTGGTCCGACTTCAAAACTTATTTAAGAAAACAATATTCAATTAAACACTATGAAACCAATTACGCGCACTAGATATCATAGTTACAAATCTAAATTAGAAAAATTTAGAATTTTATCCTTGATAGAAAAAAAGTTATGTGTTAGCAAGTACACGTCACTCTCCAAAAATGGTGTTTACCATGAAAAACTAGTTTTCAAAGGAAATGGAGAAAGAAATACAATTTGATTCAAAACACTAAATTTTTTTTTAATAGATTTATAATCTACAAAAAAAATGTCACAAACCATTAGTTTTCATCATCTTGAAATTCCTCATGGTTTAGTAGCTATAGGTGCCCGAAATTGAAGATTTAGTTAAAAAAGAATTGTTCAATGCCCAGTTTGGCCAAAGATTGTAAACCAAGACAGGGATCACACACCAACTTTTGAGAGAAACATACATGCAACAACAACAAGAAAACCAACTCTTGAACAAAAGACCTCGGTGGAGGGAAAGCAACAAAATCCTATATTTAAAAACTCTAAACTAAGGGCAACAACCCTTGCTAACTCCAAGTATTTCCTGCCTAACGAAAACTTCCAAAACACTCTTGCAATTCCACCTCAATAGGAGGTAGTGACGTAAAATTGTAACCCTTTTGGATATAGTGCAATTTCATTTAACTGACTCATTTTAGTACCCTTGCATTAAATCCCTTTAATTCATCATTAATAGGCCCCTAATAATTCCCCTTTAGTCTCTAATCCGAGGCTTATTTCAATCAAAAACAACAAAATCCATGTAAAAGAATTGAAAACTTCAACAACCCGCACTCGAAAACTTTAGGGTGGACCTTATGCACCAAGAGGCAGCATCTCCATTTAAAGCCTCGGCTTGAGCAGGAAATCTTTAACTTTTAATTAATTCGAATTATTGGTTGATGTAGGATTTTGAGATCTAAATAATGGTAAATTAGGTATATTTCCTATATAAACAAACTTCTAAAGTCATTTTTTATCTAAGAAACAATCTAGAAGAGCAATTTCAAGATCCAAGCATTCAAGCATTCTTCACAAGAGCATTCAAGGGAAAGTAATTAGCAAATTTGAAGCCTTGGAGAAGCATTATAGTGTTTTCATATGTCTTCAACCTCACTTTAAATTCAAGATCTAGCATTGACAAGGGTTGATTATGGTTGCCTACGGTAAATCATGATGAATTCTAGGTTGGGGACATGCAACTAGCCATAAAGCCAAGCCTAAGGACTTGTTTCCTAATTCTTTCCATCCTCCATTATCACTCTAATTTTAGTCTAAGGAAGGTACATACATTACTAGGTCTCATTTGAGTGATTAGGGATCTCTCAAAGTCAGTCATTCATGCCCATGTTTCATTCTTGCATCTCATTGTAGCACAATAGAATAAGGTTGCATTGAATTTCAAATTTCCTAATCTTAGACACACTTAAGGTTAGTGCTTACATTCATATATACATTCACGATTCATTGTCTCTACCAAGGTTTAATTACCAAACTTGGCCAAACCCCCCATAAGCAAATCAACTATGTATTCTGTTTTGTAGGTCATTTCATAGGTTTGGATCCAAAAATTAGTTTGGGAAGGAAGAGTAGAGATTGGAGCACATATCTGAACTTTGAATTCCTTAAAAAGTAGAATGGGATTGATATGCCAGAAGAAGCGTATGAGTTCCACTAGAGGAAAATTTTCATATTTTTGCAAATCTTGAATCTACTTTGCTAGAAACCTGTTCCAGAACAGAAACCCTAGTTTGGGACTGATACACCCAGATCGACGTATGAGTCCCAGGATGCCCCAATCCTAAATTTTCAATGTTTCTGAGCTGATTCCAATCCTCTTCAGGTTTCCAGGTGCACACCTTTCATATCTCAACTTTCTATTCCATTTTACATGCATTTTTAGGCCATTTAGTGAAGTATTGCATTGCATTGGGTTTAAGCATTTTGAATTGTCTGTCATTAGCCTTTCCCAGCCCTAGCTTGGTGTTGAAATCTAATTCCAAACTATTATGGGAATGAATTACTACAATAGTTACATTACAAACAATGTTTTGTCAACAAGGTGTCGATCCAACTCAAACAAAATTTCGTGAAACACTTTAAAACATACGTAATGCAGAACCAACAAAACAATATTGGGAGATGTTAATGACCCTAACAAACAAACCACTTACAACTACTAAAAAATAAGAATTTGACAAGTCAATTTACCCTTTTGCAACAACTGACTTAGGCAGACTACACAACAAAACAATGTTAAAACAACTAAACCTTCGAGTTGCATTAAGTATTGCAATGAGCACAAGATCCAAATCAAACATTGATGCTCAATATGACCATCTTGAAAGAAAACTCCTATTATGCAAATACCAAC
>VDFB02159681.1:0-11960 GCA_007258455.2 Sequoia sempervirens | reverse complement strand
CTTCAAAGCTTAGATGATGTGTATTAAATTGTTATGAGATTGCATAGGTATTGAAGTTGATTCTATTCCAATGGATGAAGCACAAATCTTAGTGTGTTATTCTTGTTTCATTCTATTGATTAATTCAACAACAAATCAAAATTTATATAAATCAAATTATTCATTAGTCTCAGTTTGTTTGTGTGAGGAATTTAATGATATACATCTCTAATGTTTGAATTGAACATTTCCATGAAGGTCAACCAAACCTTTAGGGAACTGTGTCTTTCATGCAATTAGAGGAGAATCATTTGTTAATAATGTATTTGATACTTTGACACACAAGTATCAATAAATATATTGTAGGTATTACCCACCCAGGTTTAACAAAGCCTGAAGTGTAGAAGATTTCAATCTCTTTGACCGAATCTTGTTCATTCACCAAATAACTCTCTAAGTCTGAATATTATAAAGTGGTTATTCTATAAGACTTATTGCATTTGTTCATTTTTGAACACCTTCCTTTAGGTAGAAATTAGAATGACAATGGAAGATGGAATCACATAGGAAATAAGTCATTAGGCTTGGTTCAATGGCTAGTTGCATCTCCCCAATCTAGAATCCATCATGATTCTCCTAAGGAATCCATCACCAACCTTTGGTAATGCTTGATCTTGAAATGAAAGTGAATTTGAAGAACTACAAAAACACTATTATGCTGCTCCAAGGATTCAAATTTGGTTGCTACTTTCTCTTGAATGCTTGAAAATCTCTCTTGAGGGTTATTGTTTGTAAATTCTAAGATTTCTTAGGTGAAATAATTATTCAAAACCTTACTTTTATAGGAATCTCATATAATTTACCATTTATAAGATCCCAAATGTAGACATTAGCCAAAAAATTGAATTAAAAGTATTAATTTCTCACTCAAACCCTAAAAAGGGGCCACATGAGACTCATACACCCAAGGTGGCATATGGGTCCCACCTAGGCGAACTCATACACCCAAGGTGGCATATGCATCCCACCTAGGGGGAATAATATTCCCAAGGTAGTGTATGAGTCCCACCTTAGCATTTTTGGGTGAGAAAATGTGAGGTGTTAGAAAATTGAATGTAATTTTTTATTTTGTTAGGATTTCAATTGAAATAAGCCTTGGGATGCAAAATAAAGGGTCTTAGGGGCCTCCTAATGATGATTTAAAGGCTCGAGAATGAAAGGGTAATAAAATAGGTCCAAACTAAGTGTGAAATTTTACTATCTCCAAGAAGTCAATACAATTTTCTACACTATATTTTTATTTTCATTTTAGATAAGATTAGTGTTTGCATGAGAGTTTCAATAAAAAAAATTCAAATTTGTTTGTAAGAATTTTTCATTGTTTTATTTAATTTAATTTATTTAATATTGAAGTCAAATCATTTAAGTGATTTGCATTTTTTGTTTGATAAGGGAGAGTTTCCTACTTCATTAGTGGTACCAGAGCAAGAGTTCTTGAGTGTGAAGGTAGAAGCACAAATTGGAGGTAGTTTGTACCAGGACCTACATGTGGAGAGTGTTGATGATTTGTAAATAGATCACCAAGTGAGGTAGTTACATGTGTAAAATTTGAGGCTTTTAGAATTTGTGTTAAGGATTTGTGAGATCTTAAGAATAGAAAATAGGAAGAAGAAAAGGAATTTTGTCATTAGATGGATTTTCAAGATCCCTAGACTTGAGAAAATTAGAGAAGAAAATAAGAAAATAAGAGTTGGGATGATATAATTTCAAAAGCAAGTAGATGAATTAAGAGAAGAGTTTGAAAGGTTAAAAAAAGAAAAGAAAAGAGTTGAAAGTAATTTTTATTATCCTTCTAATGATAGTTTGATTGTATGAAAGAAAGAAGATGCAATATGGTGTCAAGCATGTGGCACAAAATAAGAAGAGGATGACTACCATGAAATTGATGAAAAGTTAAGACATGTCTTGTTGAAGATATAAGTGTGGAGAGTGAGGAGGTTGTATTTACAAAAGAATACATTGCACCATAAGTTGATATGGTAGTATTTGAGTGTCCAAAGTACGATGAGGTGATTGGAAAGGAAGAGCAAGATCTCCTATTGATAGAGATAAGGAAAATAGAAGAATTATTTGCAGCCAGAGAAAGTGTAGAAATTGTTGTAGATGGAGATGTTGTAGCGATTAATCTTGAGAAGGTTGCAGAAAATAAAGAGAGTAAATAAGATTTACTATCAATAAAAGAAGAGTGGGTTGCAACAAATAAAGAAGGTAAATAAGATTTACTATCAATAAAAGAAGAGTGGCTTGTAAAACTTGTCAATTGAGGTAAAAAGATAAATATTTTAGTGAAGGAAAAAGAAGATGATGTTAGAGCAGAAAATAATAATGAGGTAAGTTTTAATTTTGAATCTAAAAATGATGATTATTTACCTTCTATAGAAGAGATTGTAGTTGTAGAAGATGAAGTTATGGTTTCAAATTGGTATGTGTCTAGATCTTGCATGTTTGTGTATAGAAGTTTTAGATGTTGGTAGAGGAGGAACATGGTGGAGGTGGTTGGTTTATGGTGGGTTGAATCCCATAATAGAAGACATGATAATGTATGGTATTAGAAGGATGAGGATGCTACATGGTGGTTACAATTTGACAAGAGGAGAGAAGAATGTAGTGCAAATTTGTTAGAGAAGGAGGTTGATTGTTCCAGCTAAGTGATGGAAGAGGAGAAAGAAGAATCAATTATAGATGGTGAATTTAGTGATGGAGTTTGTTAAGGATTTATTGAAATCCAAAATGGTGATACTACTACTCAACCCCATTTAGTGAATCTCTATTCACAAAAAATTTCCTTCCTTGAGTGTCTATTGCAGGAGCATCCATGGTCAACAAAGAATCTTGCATCAACAAAAAATTGTATTTTAATTTACTTTCCTAAGGTTGGTAGGTGGTTTATTTGATAGGATAATTTTCAAGGTTAGAGAAAAATATTTATTAAATATTTTTTTTTTTATCATTTTGTGGCAAGATATTTGTGTGGAGATAAATTAGGGTGCAAATTTTAGAAATTATTTAATATTTAAAAATTGGCAATAAATATTCTTGGGTATGCGTCTTGGAGGGAATATTAGTTTGAAAATAAATTTTTAATGGTATGCGTAGGATCATCATGGAAAAAATAGGCCCTTAAGTGGCAAAAAATTCAAAAAAATCAGAGTTAGGAAACTTGATGTAAAATTTTGAATAAGTTATGTATACTATTTCAAAAATATGTAAGAATAGAATCTGTAGCAAATTGGATGTAGTTTCTAAACTACTAGGGTTTTTTTTTTTAAAAAAATCTATTTGGTAAAAATTTGAAATTTCAATGTAGTAGTACTTAAATAGCAGGGAAAAATAAGAAGTAAGTGTTTGTTTGACCACCCTAACCACAATAAAATGATAATATTTTTTTATAATATTTTAGATATAAGTAGAGGACTCATGTCCCGATGGGATGCATATTTTTTTGTAATTTTTTTCCAAGTAAATAATTAATTATGAATTTTTTATTACAACTTTTAAAAAATATAAAAAACTCGTATGTCTGACCACCTTAACTTGGTCAAAACTTCATGAAATTTTTTTTTCTTTTTTAATCCTATAGTATACAAAGCATAGGATGTGACACATGTTTTGGATTCAAAAAATGTGATACCGTTTGAAAGCTATAGATGTTATTCAATCAACTTATCAATCAAGACATTAGTCATAATTTGAATAGAAAATTAATAATAATTACTTGTTAAATTCAAAGTAAAGCATAATTTATATTGGTGAAAAACTAAGAATATCCTTTAAAAACCATTTTTGTTTCATCAATTTTCGGTAAAAAAAATTCATCAGCCACATACCCATCATATTGCCACTTTTTGGCCTATCATAATCCTGCACATACCCCTAAATTTCTAAAATCATTCATAAAAAAAGTGGACACCTAAGGTGAGTTGGTAGGAGTTACATTAGAAACTTCCCTAAAATCTAGGAATGTACTTCAATTTTGGCAATTTTTGTGGGAGTGGATTTATGAAATAATTTTTAATAGTATGGAATTTTGTTGGGATGGATTTTTGGATTTTTCTTCTCAATTTGGTCATGATTTTTTCTAGTGAAAATTTTGGAGGTTTTTTTTTAAGATTAAAGGCTATTTTAACTATGTTTTGGTAGCCATTCTTGGCTAGAATTGGAAGGTTATTGTTCTAGGTACATAGCATCTTCTTGGAGAGAAGATTGGGAGTGTTTATTTGTAAGTTTGAAGGTTTTATGAGAGAAAAATAGATCATGGAATCCATTGTTAAAGATACATATAGTTTGCAAATTGGAGTTTGTAGGGTGAAGGTTGTAGATTAAGAGTGATTTGGAGTTGAATCAATAGTTTTTTATTTGTTTTTGAAAGAGGAAAAAGTGGGTTTTATAGGGACACAAAACCACAAAGTTTACAAAATAAAGAAAGAGTCAAAAAAGACATCACATTAGACAAGGCTGTAAAAATAGCAATAGTAAACTTCCATAGCCATCAAAAAGGCCAACAAAGGCCACATAACCAAAAAAATAGACAAAAAGCCAACAATAGCTAAATTTGAGTTTTTAAAAGATCAGTAGTCTCAACTTCCAACTCATTCATATATTGAACTCCTCTCTTTAAGATCTGGACCATCTGTGTAGTGGGAGGCGCTTTCCTTTTAAGATTGACCTGGGTCCTTTTAGAAATAACTTGGTCCTCATTATTGCTATCATTGTTCTCTTCCAAATCAACCACCAGCGAACACTGTTGTGTTTTTTCTTGCTTTTTAGACATAGCATTGATAATAATGGCACTATACCTTGCCATTTTGTGGTTTTTTTCCATGATTGTTTTCAAGTTATTTTTAATTTTAATGATTTCCTCTTCTAGAGACTTCTATTTTTCCTCAGTGTCAACTCCTTTCTTTCCAAAGTTGTTCTTATTTTTTTTCCCTTCTTTGTTGCTAAGAGCAGCTAGCTTTAGCTCTAGCTCCTTTGACTTACTATACAAAGCCCTATTTCTTTGATTGAGCTCATTAATTTCTTGATAGGCCCACTTAAAAACCATGAAAATATCACTAATGTTATTTCTAGCAAAGGCCAAAATTTCACCAAACTAAAACCAGTCTAATATCATATTAACATCACCTGGGTTGGGGGAGCTAGGAAATCTAGTACCTTCAAATCAAAAAGAGGTAGGAGGGAAGGGTAAAAAATTTCTACTGGCTTTAGGGTTCTCAGCTTTGTCTTCCATGGAGTCCACAGAGTAGGAAACCAGCTTGTTGGTAGGGGAGCCCTTAAGAGTAGGTTTCTTTAAGGGGGGTAGAGCAGTTGGGAAAGGATTTAGGGTTAGCTATAATAGGATGGGGTTTCTTTGACTAGATTTTTTTACCAAACATCTCAGAGAACGGGTGGGTTTCAATAATTCTCTCCTAGTTTTGCTAAATCTTTGAACCCCCACTATCAATATCATAGTCCTTGGACTCCGAAGAGACCACAGGTTTAGATAAAGTTGGCATGCTTTGATAGTGTTAAAAAATTAACCTAATAAGACTATGATGCAAAAGAGGTTATCTCCTAGGATTTTTCCTATGGTCCTCAACACTATTACTCAACAAACATAACAAGTAGTGAGGTAAGGAAATTTGTACCTTATGGTGGAAGTGGCTAAGAATGGTGAAATGATTCCCATACACTCTGGTAAATCTCTCTTCTAGGGTGATATACTCCATAATAACACGAAGTACCTTTCTCAATAGCGCCTTGATAGTATCAATTTAAAAATGGCTGTTAGAGATTTTAACCAGCTTTAATTTCTCCTTGTCCTTCTTAGGAAATTTGGTGACCACCTCATAAGAGAACCTTTTGTCGTGATAAAACTTCAAACCCTAAGTGGAAATTCCAATAATCTCACCTATAATTTGCTCATCCAGCTTCACCTTCCGTGCAAAGAGAATTATTTCTTTGTTGTTCTAGTTCTTATCGAAGTAGTCCCTAGCCACATAATCAGGCCCATGAAGTTTTTTTAGATATGGAACCATCCCACCTCTTTCAATCTACTCCCAAATCTTGTCATTCCTCGTGTGCACCTCATAGCTTTTAGGCTCAATGATCGATTCCACAAAAGGATATAAAATTCATGGAAAATCCTAACCTGAGAATTGGACATTCTAGTAGGTGACTAACATCTTCTTATGGTCATTCATTTACATTGTCAAACCAAGGAATGTATACTTGAAATAGAGCGGCACTGCATGTACACTAAGAACTAGTTTTAGTCATAATTTACCAAAAAAATATGCATGGAAGGAATTCTACTTATGCTAGAGGAATGTAATGTAAAGTTTTCTTAACTTAAGCATAACTTAATCAAAGTAGAAATCATGACAACTATTACTAAGAAACAAACTATGAACTAGTCTTATGCTCTAGGAACAAACACAGGGATGGATTCCCAATGTTGCAAGAACAATATAAGACTGAGTTTGCGTTGAGACTCTCAAGAAATAAAATCTAACTTATAATCAACATGAGATAAATAACTAATTAACTACAGATACTCAATAAGTGGGCCCCTTTAGCAAGCATCAACTAGTTTATGCAAGAATTGAACTCAAAAATTCATCAAATTTTATTCATAAACTTGGAATAATATACATTGATTGTTCTGCTTATAAGAAAACTAACACAAAACACTATCTCTTATTATAATACTAACTTTTACACACCCTGTTGCTCACTCACATAGAAGGAGAACTTATTTATATTAGAAAATCAACTAACTACCTAACTCTAACAGAGAAAGACGTGGACATAAATGTATCCTGAAATCGAGGAACAAACCTCTCATAAATGAAGGCATATCTATTCAACACAATTCAGAGAAAATTTAGTATTCCACTCTTTCTAGATTAATGATCATTTATATTTCCTTCCAACGACTCGGTCAAAGAGTCTTTGCAGGAACAACTTTCTCAATGTCATGCTAGAAATGTACTTTACCGCAAGACCAAAATTTGTTGCGCTTTGACTTGTTCATGCTCCCTTCAACAACCTGTGATGCACATGGTGACAGAAGGGAAAGAAAGCATGCATGGAAAATAACACAATACACATTCATTAATCACATATTAAATCCATTTCATTATCCAAAAACCATATGCATTATATCAGTCATTTGGGAGGTCAAACAGGGTAATTAATACAGACACATAGAGATGTTAAGCTATAGGAATATAGGAATGTATTGCTATAGGTTACTACTTGATTTTAGATAAAAAGTATTTAATCAAAGAGTTAAAACAACTATCAGCAATAAGAGTAAGGGTATTAAAAATACATCATAATATTCAAATTATGAGCATATTTCAAGCTCATAATTTTCCCCCTAGTTATCCTAATGATGGTCCTCCAACATTAAGAATTCTAGTTGTTTCTCTGAAATCAGTAGGAGTAGTATGGCCCTGTAATGAAGTTCCAAATTTGTAGTAGAAACCTTCAAAACTTTTCCACATCTCATACCTATGGGTTTCTGTATCCTCATTAACATATGTAGCCCAATAAGGGTAAAGTGGCCACATTAAAACTAGAGGTCGAAATGTTAATGGTAACCATAACTCAAATCTCTTTTGGAGACCAAGCTACATGTACTTTTATGTCCTTCTGATGGCTACCTTAAAGTTTAGAGGGCTATGAGGCTTAGATTTCCTTAGACCAATGACCAGTTTTTCCCATCTTGTTTCAATTCTGGAAGATGAAAGCTTCCAAAATAGATATGGTTGGTCTTTAAATTCATCATACACCTGCTTCCTGATATCAAATATTTTCATTCTTTTTGTTTGATCATTGAATCCATATGCAACAGTAAGCCAAGTTCTCAGAATTGTATGGGTATCTGAGCTTTCAGGTCATAGTGGAATAGGTTCATTCCTTTTAGCCTCTTCATAAGCCTCTAATTGTCTCCCATAGTTAGCTTCATTGGCCGCCCAAGACATGAGTGACCTCAGATGAATGTCACCAATATAGAGAAGTGGATTCTACTATGTTTTAGAGGGAATTATCAAACCATGCAAATAAAACTCACATAAGGAATTTTTTAGCCAATTGGGTGCTACCTTATATGAATCATACAATTCCTTAGCTGTGTGAATGACAGGGTCTAAATTTCTTGAAATTATCATCAATTAAAACCAAAGAAATTCCTCTTTAAGACACATGGCATATACCCTAGGTGGTGGTCTACATTCCATAATCTTACCAGTTATCTTCATCATTTCATCCATTTTCTCTTTCATTTCTTGAATTTCCTATTTTTGTCTTTCAATTTCTCTTTTTAATTTCTTCTTTTCTTCCTCCCAAAGACTTTGTTGAATTTTAGTTTTAGCTAAATGGTGGAAACTAAATTTTTTTAAATGTAATAGGCCTCCATGTAGTCCTAAGATATTCCAAATACTCAATCAATAATGTCGTTTTATAAAAACTAATGCTTGACAAGTTTCAGGGGGTAATGGGGTTTCATTGGACACTTCAGGCTACCCAAGTTGTTCTTCCTTTTGCTGCAGGATGGATTCCTATTGCTATGCAAGAAGAGATTATGCTTTTTCTAAAACTTTCCTAACTGCCTTGGCCAAGTCATCAAGATTCAGCATCCCCCTTTCATTACCACTACCATGTTGTGCTTCTTCAACTTCCACTATCCTAGTTTGCATTTCTCCAGGAATAATAGATGGATTTTGTGGAACATTCTCAGATACATTCTAAGAAACATCATGACTGAGTTCTTCAAATTCCTTAGAAATTACTATAATTTCAGGTTGAGCGGGGGTTGAGTTAACTTTATGGTGTTTCCTTGATGAAGCTCTTTTTGGAAATGTTTCAAAAGTAACAGTTGTAGGACACACTTTCGTGGCCTTCCTCTTTCTAACCTATCTAGAGAATTCAAACTCAATAGGAGAAGATGATAGTGATACCACAGTGGCAATAGGCATTGTTGTAGGAGAAACTACTATAGGGGAAGATGTTGCAGGAAAGAATGGAGTAGAAAATTTTCGCTTTTGAGCATGAGGGTTAGATTCTGGGGTTTGTTCTACCCTAGATGACTCTCCTACCTTCATTTTCCTTTTTTCTTTTCTAACAATAGACCTGGTTTGTACTTGGGTAGAGGGCTCTAGTGTGGAGGCTGTAGGACTAAGTGTTGTAGGAGAAAATGATTCTTGCTCTGCTTCCCTACTTGTAAATTCTACTCTCTTTTTCTTTTTCTTGTGTTGTGCAGGGAGTGCTCTAGG
The DNA here is from genome assembly GCA_007258455.2 of Sequoia sempervirens. NCBI lineage: Eukaryota > Viridiplantae > Streptophyta > Pinopsida > Cupressales > Cupressaceae > Sequoia > Sequoia sempervirens. Next base: position 2,661 of record VDFB02159681.1, on the reverse strand, counting down.
AGGCTCTAGAGGTTGCAAACCCCTCTGGGAAAAAAATTCTTGCCAAGAAAGGGGTGATACATCCCTCAGGGAACACTCAATCAATAATTTAATGAGGTCATGATGGGCGATAGAGTTGTCCCTACCCCTCTGAGTTTCATGGACACATTGTTTCAAAAGGTTTAAGAAAAAATTTGGAACATTGACAGCTAAACCATACCTCATATGAATCAATAGTTTAAAATGATAGGTTCATGCAAATAGGAAAAATGTCCCTCACAAGTCAAGTACTTGATTATAAATGCAATATATTCTGAGTATGGAGGAGGCAATGACACTCATTTTCATCCTTGTTTGGAAACCTCCAATGGTCCATCTGTTGGTATTGTGAATTTTTCCCTAGCAGAGATAGCATCAGAAGAAATTTTTCCTCCTACCGTTGGAAGCCTAGTTACTTCTACAATCTTCTCTTCTATAATGACTACTATAAAATCCCACACTCTAGCTTCTCCCTCTAAAAGAGTTCTCAAAAAATGACCTGTAGCTTCCTCATAATAACAATCTAACCTCAGAAAATAATTTAGCCAGTACCACAATTGTTGAATGCCTGAACTGTTTGAGGATTTTGTGTAAAGGGTTCATGAGCTATAGGCTCATTTCTTACTAACTGGCCACCCATATTCACAAATTACCCCTACTAAGATCCCTGAAATTCAAACTTCTTCCAAAAATTTGAAAAACTTTTTCTACCCTTCTTTCTACACTGTCGTCACTTTTCTTTACATTTCAAAGAATGACACAAAGGATAATTGCATGAAATTATTGCTTAAAAATACTTAAATCAAGTAGTTAATTTTTGTTTAGGATGTAAACATGCAGCCATATTTGGAAAGTACAAGAAAATAAAAAATATATATTAACAGTTGTGATGGTGGCATAAGAAAGAGTTGAAATGGATTATCCCCACCCCTACTAAAAATTTAGCATATGTCCACACATGTGTGAAAGGGTAGGTGAAGAATAGGAAATAATGGTGAAATGTTGATCCGGTGGATCTTGAGAGGCCCTCAAAATCTAGCAGTTTAAGAATCTCCCAAAACTGGCATCATGCACACATAGAAACCAAAATACGATCAGCGCAACTTGAAAGTGTCAAAGGAGTTCATTTGCTCGAGATATGCTCGGTCAAAGTTCAACAAGGGTTGAGGATCCTAGATGGTTGATTGGAAAATTGACTATCCTCAAATTAGGTGGAAGCAGTCTTAGATCGAAGAGCACAGCGACAGGATTCTGACACAACTTGAATCACGTCAAAAGGAGATCGTACATGCCAGTTATGTTTGGTCAAATGTCTGGTCAAACAGAGTAAGTGGCTTCCTTAAAAATGAAACCTTTATTATGGGCATGCAATATAGAATTTTAAAGAGATGTTGTAGGAGAAAGGTCGAAGCCTTTTGCTGTAGGAAGATCAATGGCCACATCTAAAACAAATTGCTTCATAAATTATTCTTTGGACATTGGCTTATGATGCAACCTAAGACAGTGTCCATTAACTAGTAGCTTGAATCAGATAGAATCTATTGTAGCTAACTGAACTGAACCATTATCAAACACATTTTCTAAATATTCATAAGGACTAAGCCATCTTGTGGTGAGTTTACCTTGATTTTCATTGTACCTAGAGTCATAGAGTAGCACCCAATCATCTGTAGAGAATTTCTTAGTTCTGATATGGTGGTCATGCCATTTGTTTCTTTGTTGTTGGATAGCTTCAGTATGCTACAAGGTAGCTTTCCTTATCTCATCCAATGCATTCAGTTTTAGGAGGCATTCCTTTTGGGCTTCTAAAATATCAATGGTAAGCTGGAGAGTAGTCCTAAGGTCTTATGATCAAACTCTATTGGCAACATGGTAGTTTTTCCATAGAGTAACTCAAAAGGAGTAAACTCTGTAGTTATTTTCCATGTTATCCTATAGGTCCAGACTGCTTTAGGAAGGTGATTGCTCCAATCTTTCTTGTGTAATTGTATTGTCTTAGTAAGAATTACCTCAATTTCTCTATTGGTAACCTCGACCTGACCATTGGCTTGAGGGTGATAGGGGCTAGATTTTTGGTGCCTAATCTTGTGATCATTCATCAATGCAGTGATTAATTTTGATATAAACTAAGCTCCTTGATCAATAACAAGCTTCCTTGGGACTCCAAACTGAGTAAAAAAAAAATCATATAGGAACTCAACATCTTTATTGTCACGAGCATGTGTCATTTCTTTCACTTCTACCCACTTGGTTACATAATCATTGCAAACCAAAATGTATGATTTCCCATTGGATGGAGGATCAATAGGCCCAATAAAATCCATGCCCCATTTTTCAAAGGGACTGACTACCACTTGACGATATAGGGGCATTTCATCAGACCTTTTTGGTCTCCCCATGCATTGACATATGTCACATTTTCTGGTGTAGGCTGTAGTATCTTTGTGTAATGTGGGCCAATAGTATCTAGCAAGCACTTTCATAGATGTTCTCTTAGTTGTAAAGTGGCCACCACTTGGCTCATCATGATAGGCATGCAAAATGTCGTAGGTTTCATCCTCCCTAACACACCTTCACATGACTTGGCCAGGTCCTATGTAAAATAAACAATTTGCAATCCATGAAAAGTTAAGACTTTTCTCT
>VDFB02159680.1:0-61887 GCA_007258455.2 Sequoia sempervirens | reverse complement strand
CTATATTTTCTATCATGCCATACTTAAGCTCAACAACTTGTAAAGATTTGTTGAAGAAAGAGATAGGATGCTCAAAGCCTTCATTATTTTTCTATAGGAATACTCCTGCCACAGTATCAAATGAAGCAAAATTAAATATTTGAAATGGATTTGAGTAATCTGGTGACTTAAGCACAATAGCCTCCATGATGGCTTTATTTATAGCTTGAAAATATTTAGAGGGATCTTCTATCCATGCTATCTTTTCACCTTTCTTTAACATTTTGGAGATGGGTCTGACAATATTAGCAAAGTTAGTGAAAAATCTTCTCACAAAATTAATTTTCCAAAAAAATGATTGAATCCCCTTTGCATTTTAGGCTATGGAATTTTTTCTGTTGCTACCACACATTCAATATCAATCCTAACCCTATCTTTAGAGACAATTTTCCCTAAAATCTTACCTTCCTTTACCCCAAAAATGCATTTCTTAGAATTCAAGGAAAATTCCATATTCCAATGCTCTAACAAATATCTTCTCCAAATACATGCAATGATCTTCCTTCTTGCTATGTACAGTCAAGTCATCTTGGTATATGGCTAGAAATAAATCAATGAAATCAAAAAATGCCACATCCATGGTTGTCTGAAATGTTACACCAGCATTGATTAAACCGAATGGAGTTCTCACATACACATAATGTCCCCATGGTGTAGTGAATTTCATCTTATATTGTTGAGATTCTTTTACCATATCTTGGTTGTAGCTTGAGAACCCATCCATCATCGATAGCAATTCACACCTTGTCACCTTCTATAATGTAGCCTCCATATTAGGTAGTGGGTAATTGTCTTTCAAGGATGATACATTCAAGTTTCTGAATCCACACAAATTCCTAGGTCACCATTCTTCTTCTACACTGGAACCAAATTAGAAACCCATGAAGAATGCCTTACAAGCTTGATAATATAAGCATCCCTTAACTTCACAAGTTCTTTTATTTTAGGCTGTAATGTTGGATTTATTGGTATCTACTTTTGCCTAAAATTTTTGGCATCTAGTTTCAAAGGTATCTCATCCTAAAAAGGATCTTCCCTATAAGCTTTTAGGTCATCATATGACCATGTAAACACATGTCTATATTTTCTTAATAGGGAAATCAACATGGTTCTGATATGTGGTTTTATTTTCTTCCTTATATATACCTTCTTGGGAGTGTTCTCAATTCCAAGATTAATTTCATCCAAATCTTCCTTGTGAGAAGATGTCTACTTAACATTTTTCTTATCAGGGCCATCGAAAAATATTTCTAATGCAACCAACCCTTTGGGAATCTTGTTAGATTTCAATTGGATAGCTTCATTCCCAAACAATGTTTCTTTACCATCAACTACCACCACCAATGCACCAAATTCAATTTCTTGGCTTTCATACTAATCAATACAGTGCAAAAATTTCAAAATATCATTATCATCATCAAATACTTTCCAATTACAAATATTATCAGGCACTATAGGTCAGGTTTTCACCTCTATATTTGAAATTCCATCAAAAGTGCCATCATCCAGTTTGATAGGAATGTTTACTAAAAAATGTGCCCTTACATTCTTTCTCCTTTCTAGTCAATCAATATTAAAAGCATCAAAAGCTTCAATGGTATCCCAAACAACATTCCTATACTACTTAAGTCTTGTATTTTTTGAAATGAATTTAGACCTAACTTGGGATACCACTAATTCAGAGTCACCCAATACTTTTACCATTTTAATACCATGCTTTGAAGCTAATTTTAGACCAAGCAACAAAGCCTGATATTTGGCCACAATGTTTGTGCAAACGAATTTCAACAAGAAAGTGTATTTGAATGTCTTACCTTCTGGGAAATTCAAGATAACTCTTGCATTTGATCTCTCCTTGGAACAAGCTCCATCCAAGTACATGGTCTAGAGAGAATCTCCTTGTGATGCATCTAAGACTTCTCTATCAATTGGTGTAGGTTGAACGTCTTCTTCTTCTTGTAGTTTTTCCACTCTAAAAGTATCTAAAATAGTATCCACAAAATGAATTCTCTCATGTTCCTCTAGTTCCTCTTCACACTCAATCATATGGCGAGCCCTTGATTCTCTAACAAGTTTGAAATCCTTTTGGTCAATGGAAAAGATAGCATATGATAAATCACATTATATTCTTCCACCCATGGATGCACTCCATTGTCTTGAAAACATCCCATAATTTGGTGGGATATGCACCACTCTGACACTCATGTATAATTCCTTCCCAAGGAATGTTGAAAGCTAGTATGGGACTCTATTAGTCATTCCTATTATAGGTGCTTCTCTTGATTCCATAGCATAACACTTTCCATAAGTGCTATCAATTTTCAAACCCATTTCCTTCATGATTTCTACCATTATAACATTAGAAGAGGTCCCTAAATCAATCATGCAATTTTTGAGCAACTTCCCATCAATAATCAAACTCAAAAAAAAAGGGTTAACTTGACTTGGGCTTGTAGTAATTGTGGTTCCCAAGTATATTTGGGGGTTTTCATTAATTACCCCTTCCACTTCATCATTATTTTCTTGATCTTTGCTCACTTTGTGTGGATGAGTCACCATCAACCAACCATAGCTACACCATTAATAAGAGCATCTTCCTTGTTCTTATGTTCCTCAGTCCTCATAATATCCAACAATGGGACTGTAACCTTGACCTGAGAAAACATTTGAAAAATGTCCACAAAAGAATACTTTGGTAATTCAAGAAGTATTATATCCTTATCTATTACCTTATCATCTTATTTTTTAGCCTTTTCAACATTTTACTTCTAATATTTAGCCTTCCCAGCTTGGGAAGTAGCTTCCCTATCTGTCTTGACATTATCAGTCTTTTTAGCCCAAATTCTAGCTCCTTTACCCTCTTTGGTTTTATCCTCTTCTCTCTTGGTTTCTATCTTGGTCCCTTTGTTATCTACACTCTTTTCTTTGATGAACATGTTTCCAGGCTTACCATGATTACCATTCACATCCCTATTTCCTAGATGGATAGTATTCATTGCTTGAGTAGCCAATGCAATCATCATATTTTTGATTTCTTCATTTGATGGTCTTCTCAAACAATTCTTATCCGATTCAAGATTGTAAAAATTGTCTCTCTTTTCATTTGAGAACACTTGTTTATGGTATACACTCACTTCCTTCCTTTGCATGCCCAAATCACCTCTATTGGGCTCATCATCAGAAGAATAATCATCATAGGCAATGTCTGATTTAGTCATGAGCACATATACTATTTCATCTTGATCCTAATGGGAATCATAACCTCCTTGATCATTCTATGACTCCTCTATAGATCTTGCAATAACACATTGATATGATGAATGAGGTAATTGACATACTAAGAACCATGAAAAATATTTTGTAGCATTTGTTGAATACTTTTGTAGTGGATCAAGTGTACCTTGAGCATTTTTATGATTGTTGTGGACTGGATTTCCATTGTGCTAGTTAGTGTGATAAGGATAATCTTGCAACCTTGGTGGCCTTTCATTTTTTGGAATTGAGGTTTCTCATTCCTTTCCACCTTTTGCAACAAACTAACAATCTAATCCAATTTCTCATCAAGAGCTACAACTTTTCCAACTCTTTCATTTTGATTTCTAGGATTCTTCAATGCTTTAGGATCATCTCTTCCTCCCCACCTTACCTGATGCTCTTTTGTTGTTCTCTATGTGAACTACCATTTTATAAACATCTCTTAGATTTTGTGGGTCCTTGTCTCTAAGCAAGTAACACATATTTGAAATAAATACATTGCAATACACCACTAAGCATGAACTCTCATTCAACCTCAAATAAGCTGGAACTCTATTCATGTCTATTTGAAACCATGCATTAAATTCAATTAAAATTTCATTATGTCCATTAATTTTATTATTGAAGTCTTTTAACATAAATCTAGGATTTATATTATCTCCATTGCTCTCTTAAAACACTATAGAAAGCATCTTTTGAATCAATTCTTGCATCAGGAAAGCTCCTTTACCAATATCTAGCATCTTCAGTTAATGATTGCATGAAGTAATTCATTGCAACATCATCATCCCAAAGCTCAAAATCTTCAACAAAACTCTAAAAATATTTTAGATGATCTTCACCACTAAAAGCATTATTATTGATGAAATTTGGTAAATGTTTCCTCACATTATCAAGAATAGGATTTGGATACCCTTGGATTGTATCAAAGCATAATTTCATATATATATATATGTATATATATATATATATATCAGTATGCAATTGTCTTATTCTAAAGGGCCCCTCTTGTTCATTCTAGTTGTCATGATTCCTTGTCATGTCATAATTTCTTTCAGGCCTTCCAGTGTCAAATACTCTCAATTGGGAATCATCTTGATTATGTTATTGAGTAGCCCTTTCCCTATTTTTTGGCTATGAATACAAATTGGAATGATTTGTATTGGACACATGGTTATCATTTGAATGGGGATTTGAAGATGATGCACAGGCTTGAGGGATTTGGGTTTTAGGAATAGAAGTATTTGTAGTAGATTCTAAGAAACCTAGTTTCTTCTTCAATTTTGTGTTCACAGCTAATAGTTCCATCTCATTTACTTATCTTTTCAATTCCTCATTTTCTTTTATTAACCTATGAGCCAATGAAACAAAATCATTTTGTGATGTTTCCTTCTGAGAGGATCCTCCCTCATTTATCTTTATACCCTTGAGTGGTTTATTTCCCTTAACATTAGTCTAGGAAACAACATTTGTACTACTAGGGATAGGATCAACTACAAGAGAAGCTTTCACAGTAGAATTAGTCCATGAATTTACATAATAATTGTCAATTGAGGTAGTTATAGAATCCCTACATACATTCTCTTTCATTGTAGGACCAGTTGTTTGGGTAGATTGAGTTGATAATTTTTCTAGTTCTCTCATTTTTGCAACCTTTCTTCTTAGCATGTCTCTCTCAGCCATAGCTTCCCTTATTCTTTATTCTTTCTCCTTATCCCTCCTCCTAGAATAATCTAGTGCTAACGCTTCTCTTCTAAGTTGCTACATATCATTGAAGATTTCGTCCTCTTCTAGTAAGCTAGTATCAACATCATATGTCACTACAATTTCAACATGGCTAGGAGTATTTTTGTGGACATACTCATCAAACCCAGTCAACAATTTATGAGGAAGAGGAGTATTTTTGTTAGAAGCTGAGGCAAAATTCCCTATAGCACTAGCATGACTAGTGTGTATAAATTATCTTGGTTTATCCTTTCCCTCTCCCTTCTTTTTTTAGCCAATAAGTCTCGTTTTGAACATTGCTCATTCACAACACTTTTCATTATAACTTCCCCTCTTTCAAGAGATACGTCATCACTTAAATCTAATAAGTTTCTTTCATGTTTAGGAGTTGGATGTGGAGTAGAATTACTTGTTCCTATATCCTTTTCTTTCCATTTTCCACTAGTGTTCTTTGAAAATTTTCCCTCCAATCTTTTATTTGGATGTTTCTTCATATTGCCATGGGTTCCCCACATTTGTGCTTGAATCTTCTTTTCTTTTTTCAATCTTTTCAATTTTCTTCTATTCTTCCTCTTCACTTCTTTGATATCTTCAAGTATTGGCACACACCGGTGTAGAGATTTTAGAGTCACCACCCAAATTTATTGGGACAAATTTGTAGCAATTTTGTTACAATTTATGCAAAAAAATTGTAAGATCCTTACAGACTCAGACAAGCTTTAACAAATATAAAGAAATTTGGGTTAAACTTTGGGAAAGGAAATCTAAACACAAAAATGATAGGAAATCCATAACAAATGTGAGCAATGGTCAACAAAAACATAAAATATATGGACTCTAAAGATAAAAATAACTATAAATCATAGTGATTCTTAGACAAGGCACTCTAGAGAACAAATATTTTATCAAACATGACTCCCTAGTAGAGTCACCAATATGTTGGTGGTTTTAAAGAACCAAGCAGATCTCACTAAGAATCTATGAATTTTACAGATTTATTTCTTCAATACTCAAAAGATTATTGGCCAACACATGAGAGGAAGCTAAAATTCTTCCCTCCTACACTTTAGTCTTTGTACAAACTAGGAGGGTGATCCCACAATGTGCATCCTGCAATCTTTCTATACAATTATATCACACATTGCATATTAAATAGATACATTCTCACTAAAATTCTAAATAAATGAAATCCTTCAAGAAACTGGAAAATCCTTAAAAGGATTAAACACCTAAAGCTGAGAATACCATACAATACTAACCTCAACAAATTTAAATTGATTAAATTTTTTTTATAAATTTTGTTCTCAAATTGCAGCAACAGAATCATAGGAAATGCACTTAACACCTTTAGATCCATGTCTTATCTTAGGATAGGGAGTCAAAACACAATAAGCTAAACTATAAGGTTATTTAAATTCAAAATAGTCATGATCTTTGTGAAATTGCATTACAATTCACATATCACATCCTTAGATTCTATGACTACTTATCAGATCTACTAAACATTTATACGAATTCATGATTTAATCAAGGTATTTTAACTGATTCATTAAACCAAAACCAGAATTAAAAAATATTTCACTACAAAACAATAATGAAAATTAATGAAAGGATCATTGATCGAATTTTCATTAATAACTCATATGGAATGTTAAAGGTGGAGAGATAATAGACTCAAAATATTTGCATCATTCATTCATACATTCTTGAAAACCACAGAACTTAAAAAATCTGCTTGCTTGACTCAAAACCTAAGATACAAACTCAAAATATATTTTCTCTATGTTCTGAATGTACATTTTCCGATCTAGAATTCAAAAAGAGACCCGCACAAATGCATGTGAATTTCCTTTTATAAGAACAAGGGAGCAAAACAAGCTTCGGGCTGAAAAACCACACATGTCACATTTTTATTTGACAACCTATACCGGTCATTCCATGAGGAATGGTTACAACAAACTGAAAGAATATACTCTATTGGGAAAAAGGTTTCCTTTCAGTCGGTGGAGATTCTCGCGCCTTCCAAAAGGTAGTTTGTTGAAGAGAGTGGTCTTAAAACCATTGCAAAATCTTTATTCTTTCTAGAAAAATGACAAAAGGCATCCATAAGGAAGGAAAAGGTGGATCAAAATTTAGATCAACATCTAACATCAATCCAATTCATCAATAGTTAGCACTTTCCTATTATATTTTGAATTGGGAGAAACATAAATTTTATACATTACATCTTGTAAGGCCAGACCTGTACTATACTTTACAATATCTTCTAAGGCAAGACCTGTACTATACTTGACCATGTGAGTATGTTCACGATCAATGTGTCTATAACTCCAATTCATCAACAAATTGCATCTTCCACAATTCATATCATGTGTTATAAGGCCAATTAAATCCAATAATTGCATCCATATTTCTATAGGAAACATATTTTCCATCACTAAATTGGCTTCTTTATCAAAATATTCTAGGAAGCTGATGGTAAAAGATAAATTCTCAAGAGTGTTCTTCAATACATCAATGTCAACACTTTCACATATTAGTGATGCTTGGGTAGTAATTTTTGTATTCAATTGATCATTCCATGCTTGTAGAGATTTTACCTCATCATGTGCGTGTTGGATATTGGGAAAAAATTCCAAACCTGTCTCATCAAAGTTCACCTTCAACTCTTTTACTTTCACCTCAAAAGGAGCAACATACCCTTGAAACTTTTGTTCTTTAATCTCATTAATGAATCTATAAGTTGGGCCAATATTTGGATGCTTATCCTTATTATGTGTTGACCCAAATGTAATGAGATTCAAGTTATCAACCCTAGGAATCCACTTGTCTAGGATTGGGGTAGCTAAATCCTTGTCTCTTTGAGACAACATTATTGCCTGCAACATTAAAGAATAATTTGAATGAATATTATTTAATTTAACTTGAATCTTACTATTCAAATGATCCAAAATAGTATGAAAAATATTTGAATTATTCGGATACGTGGTATCTTGAACCTATGCAAACAATTTCTTATACACTTCAATTTGCAAAAAAAATTGCTCCTTGGTGGGCTCATTTGATGGAGTTACACCTGATGTGCTTCGCTTCTCAGCTACAAGTGGTTCTTGTTCCAAGTTTTATGGAATTATTTCCAAGGAATGTTCTAGTAGAGGAGGAGGAGATTGAAGATGTTCTATTAGATAAGTGGGTGCAGCATGACTTGAGCTAGATGGGCCTTGACTCCTCAATGTTTCCATCTATTGCTTGAATAGTGCTAGCTATGTTTGCAACCCAGCTACCCTTTGCTAACTCTTATTGTACTCATCAATAATTTCATTATATTTTCCCCTATATAAGTCTCTATCATTAGTGACACTATCTACTATTTCCTTAGTGAATTTAGCAACGTTTATTGTCATTTTGGCTACTTCCAATGCTGGAGTATAAAAAATATCCTTATAATAAATTTCACATTGAAGTCAGCTGGTTTTGCAAATATTGGCTTCCTAGAACCCAAATACAATGACCAAAGGGCCAAGGCATCTCATTCCTCACAAAATGTTGACCCTTGTAGTGCCCAATTTGGTCTCTTCCTTTGTTTGGAACAAAGGCCTTTCATGCCTCCTTATTGTATCCAACACAATTGCGCTAGCAATATCCCATTCAGGAAGCAATAATAGACCACTTTTCTACACAAGTTATCTACCTTCTTTAGCTGTGATACCTTGGAATTCCTTCCTCATTGCCTTCCATACATTTTCTCAAATAATCCCCTCAAGAAGTTATGGATGCAAGATCCTCTCTTTTACCACATACTCTGCATATTATGTAGCCTTAGCTCTCCACACAAAATATTTGAATGCTTTAGTCTCAATAAAAGAGTCATCTTCCACAAATTCCTTGCAGGATTCCTACCTCAAGTCATCTGTATTGTTCAAACCACTTATATCATCCTTTCCCAGTCTAGGGCTGCTTTCTACGATACTTGATCCAACCTCCCTTGGGGGAGAAGGCGTTCCTTGTTGCATCTCTTTAGGTGTAACCAAGATGTCATCCTCATCTATCTTAGGGTAATCAACTGCCCCACCCACCTCAAACCTTTTCCTTTTGGTTGGTGGCTATTTTTTAACTCTCCCTTAATGTTGGACAAAGGATCACAGTTGGGATATGATATTTTAACCTTTTCCACCATCTTGTTGAACTCAAGATACTTTTCCTTCCTCTCATCCTGGACTTGAAAGTCTAAAACATTCTTGATGACATATTTAGGATAATAAGAATTGTCAACAAAGGAGCCACTCCTATTCTTTTTCTTCAAGGTAGCAATGAAGCCCTCAAGGTCATGGTTCCTTGGGCCCACTTTTTTCAATTTGTATGGTGCAATAGTTTTTACCAAGTCCTTCCATCCTCCCTTGACCATTATAAAGTCTACAAATACTATCCATTTTAGGGAAGAATGATCCCTTCTTTTGTTGCTCTACAAGATGCACCATCTGTATTGCCCCTAACTATCTCATAATCTCAATGAATCCAGTCCTCAAAGGCACATCTCTTGGAAATGCATATGGATTTACATTAGTTCCATAGACCCTAAAAATGGTTGTACTAGGGTATGCAATTATGTCCCCCCAATTATGAGTTATCTTTAATTCAGGCCTCCTCTCCAAGGGCCTAAAAAATTCATGTATCTCTTTGGGGATCCTTCCTGGATCGCGAATTAGGAACCTCCTTAGTTTTGAAGCAAAAAATTTATGGAACACCACATAGTCAAATTTAAAATCATCTTTATCAAGAATTTGATTCCAACACTAGACTCACAATTCAAGATCAACGTCTACTTTCCTTAATGTCATATCTTCATCAAAATTATTTTCTCCCTTGTGTAAAAAAATGTGCATCAAGAGGGAATACCACAATAATCTGACCCAATTCTTCCTTTCCTTTAATGTAATCAAACCTTGATGAATATTTTTTTCCAAGTATGTTGTGTACTCATAAACTACATTATAAGTTACATGTTACAAGTATGCTGCCATATACATGTACCCCAATGGCATGTTGGTTGGTGGATCATAACCTATGAGTTGGCACAAGGAGTACACTGTCTTCTTGAAGTAATTTGAAAAGTACTTCATGGGAAAGGGTTCATTTTCATCTTTACCAATCCTTATCTATTATCTATACTTCCCAACCCCAGTACTTGTAGTGTGTATGGGTAACACTGTTATCCTAAACAAAACCTTAGTATTCTCATATTCTTTTCTGAAATTTTCAAGGTTAATGGCAATCATGTCCTCACTCCACTCATGCAACTTAAAAACTTCTATAATATCTTCCATGGTTATCTTAACTATTTCAGGACCATCGTATGCTCTAACCACTCTAGAAATAGGGTCATACCTTGGAGCTATGTATTTCAACAGGTCTACATCCATGTATACATTTGGGATGATCAACTTCCCCATATATAACCTCTAGGTATTACAAACAGGGACTACACAATTTTTGTTCCGAAACTAGTTTTTGAACAATTAACATCCAATTTAGGGAAACTCAACATCCTTGATAAAATTTTGCTTATCTAGTAATTGATTTTTAAATCTAGGGCCATATTATAGGGTTTCTCCCTCAGGGTTCTTACTTGTTGATGGTTTTAATTAATTGATAATGTCTTGGGAGATAGGCCTGGATGAGGTTTCAAAACTAAGAACTTGTGCTTTGGGAGCCATTGGTAACAAGGTGGGTTCAAACTAATCAAGGATTTCGACACAAAGAGGTTTAAAACCTGCTTATCTATTCAAAACCTAGGGCATGGATCGAAGGTTTAATTTCAATGGGTTTGACAAAAATTCACAACTTATACTTAATTTCAATCCATAATAAAGAAACTAAAGAGCATGTAGACCAATTCAACTGAAAGACAGTGAATATTTACCTGAATTCAAGAGAGTTTGGATAAAGCATAGAGAATGACATTTGTTTTACTTACATCTTTTTCGCCTGAAGGAAACCCTAATTTTGACCACATTGAACTCTAGAATTCTCTTCTCGATCTTTTGGATGCTTGACACTCATTTGCAATCTTCAATTATGCAAAAAACCAATCTTTTTTATGCATTTAGGTCAAGATTGGTAGGTCTAGATGTCTTTTCCACCATTACTACTCACTTGCACGAAGCAGAATGGCTCTCATGTTCACATCTTTGATTTTTAAAATTAGTCTTTGATCTCCTTGAGAGATGGAACTTTGGGTGACTCAAATTGAGTCATCAAGGTTTGAATTTATGTCGCCAACGTTCACCTATCGTTTGGCCAATGAAATTATGCTGACTAGAATTTTAACTCATTAGTTTTGTCGGCTCCACCTTCTTTTCCAAGCAGTAGAAGAAATCCATGTGTCGATCACCAGCTAACCCCACTTCTTTTCATAAAACATTATTTCATTCCCATGAGGTGAGTGGGGAACGATTGAGATTAAATCTCAATGTTGCATCTCGGTTGTTGAATTAAAGCCTTAAGGCATCAGGTATGTGAGTGGATACCAGGCCCCACACCTGTAGTGGAACACATGTCTTCAGCCCGTTGACCCCACAACATTTTAGAAAGTATTATTTTATTCTCGCAGGGATGTTGGGGAATGACCAAGATCAAATCCTCTCATCTAACAGTCAACAAATCTACATATGCATAAAAGTTAGTTTTAAAGGAGGGGACCCGACTAGGTCAACAAGACTAAGACCCTTGAGATTAATCACTTAAGAATAATTCATTCTTAACTTAGGAAATATTTATGCCTGACTTTGGAATATTGAAGAAAAGGTAATGTTGGATGACCGAAAAACCTAGACCAATTGACTAGTAATAATATGTTTGTGGTGGCTCATGTTGTAACTCAAGTGACTGATAATCAGGTGTAACAATTCAATGAAGAAATAGAATCCCTAGGGTTTAAGACCATGCAAATATGAAATGAGGGATTTTAAACCAAAAACATGAACCCTACCCTAAGGTGAAAAGGCAACATATCATCAAAAAGCAAGGAACTAGCTCAAAAATTTCAAAATTCAAAAGATCTACTAGGTCCCTCTTTGAATGAGGTGAATTCTCATTAGTGAATGTAGCTCTTGAATTATTTTTTCCCTCTTCAATTGGAAATAAAATTATCTCTATATTTGTTTACCATACCTAAGATGGTCTCCTTTAAATTATTCCTTACTTTTCCTCTCATATCCCCTTATATTTTTTTAGGAATATCCTCCATGCTCCACTTGGGCCTCTCTACAATGAGCATCTTCCACTCTTTCATGTTTTCATTATTTTCTATTACCATCTATAGCCTTGTACTAGATGCTACAATAATCTCCCTCATTGTTTCAATAGATCATATCATGCTCTTTCTTTTCATGAGGGGAATTTTGAAATTCTCTTTCATTATAGTCCTGGATAATGTTTCATTGACCTCTTTTGGTTGTTGAACCCGATTAGGACATATCACCATGCTACACTATTTCTCCTTCTCTCTTCCTCTCTATCAATTTTTTCCTTTCTTCTAATTTATCATTCATATTTTTCTCTTTAATGAACTTCTATTATTAAATCTTTTCTACTATCCATCTATTGCAGATACCCGCATCCTCCGAGATGGATTTCTATGATGTTGAATGGTTTAATTCAATAAATTTTTATCTCCCTCTTTATGATTCCATGATAAAAAAATTATCCTACAATATTCCTTATTGTACTCCCCTACATTCATGTTCCTCTACCTTTAATTATGTATCTCATTTAATTGTTCCAATTGATAGTTGGCCAAAATAATTATAAAGTTCTAGTATTTCACCATTGAGCCCCACTTTAAAATTCTCTACTTCACTTTCTATTCATCTCTAAATGGAGTTCTTTCTACCATATTGGAACATGAACTTTTAGCCTATTCTTCATAAAATTCACCTTTTTTTCTTATTATATTCTCACACTAAAACTATCAATATACATCAATGACCTCATATATCAAATCCTAAGGATCCAAAATTTAAAATAAATTTAGGATGTCCACTTTGGTCCTATTACTACTTTTTGTAATGGACCTTAGCATTCTCTCCACCTTATCCTCTTATCTTACAAATAATTTCATAGGATCTACTTACTATTCATGTTTATGACTCTCCTTAGCCCTAAGATTAGGGTTCCTTAAATAGTCTTATTATAGTACATCTATTAGTTTTTTATCCTCAACTTCAACATCTCATAAATCTCTATTCTTCCCATAATATTCAAGATTCCTTACCCCATCTTTAGTGACACATTTTACTTGATAAAGAACACCTTGAGGTAAAAAATCCATCCATAATCATCCTTGGGTAAAAGTATATATTTGTGTCACACATTTGGATTCTTGATTCAAGTGCCTCCTTTCACATGATTCCACACTAACACTAGCTTTCTACTTATCAGGCATGTGATAGAAGTATGGTTTACATGGGAAATGACAACCCTTGTAAAGCTATTGGTGTAGGTGACATAAGAATCAAGATGTTTGATGGAATCATAAGGATTATTTATCATGTAAGACATGTACCAAGATTAAAGAAAAAATTATTCACTTAGAGTTTTTGATGAACAAGGTTACTGATTCGTGGTGAAAATAGTTGCCTGAAGGTAATAAAGGGTGTGTTGTGTTGGTTATTTTTTTAGAACCAAACTTAATCTCAATCCTAACCTATGAGCTTGCCACAACCCAATTATCAGCTAGGTTAAGGATTGGCCAACACCTAACTAGAGTAATTAATACTTTACTTCTTCTCTTCGGGCACTATGAGACCCAGGGAGGGTAATCCCACACATACTCATAATATTTCATGCTTGGTCAAGAATATTTCTTCACACAAATGCACTATTTCATGAAAATCACCTTATCAAAGGCTCGATAGACCTCAGATAGAAGTGTTACTTATTTCAAGGAGTGCAGTTTCATACTTAGAGTTGGGACAATGTAGTTTAAAGTATTTTGAGAGTCATTTTTCATCTTGAATCCTAGGCCCAATGCAATACTAGCTCAACCTACTATAAGATAAACTAATAAAACAATCACTACTTTATTTAAGGGAGAAAGATTCACAACTGGTAATCAATCGGTAGTACAATTTTGATTGAATTTCAGAAATAAATGGACCATTAGAATGTTACTTTGTAACATTTAACTCATTGTGTCTACAAAATATCACTTCCTTATTAAATCTTATATCCTTTTTCTTACAAACTAATGAGCTCACTTTAGTGTTTAATCAGTTCATTGAACTGAAGCATAAAAAAAATTCACCCATTTATGTGCAAATGACAAAAAGATAAATGAAATTGTTATTAACAACTTCATTCATAGCTTGAAAGAAAACACATAGGAGAGCAACATTTTGAAACTATAATTCTTCTTTATTTCTAATATTTCCTTGTAAAACCATATTTAAGATTCGTATATAGTATAACTTTCATCTTTGATATATTTACTACGGTATCCTTCTATATTCTATTCTACTTTTAGAGAATAGCATCTACTGTGACCATATCTAGACTCAAAATTCTGAACTCTCTCTTTTTCAGCCATGAAATCCCCTTTATATAAACAGCGGAGCAACAAGCACCTGGCTGAATTACAATTTCACTTTTACTTGAGTTCATTTCAAAAACCTAATTCTAACTAACTCCTCAAAGAACTCCCACATGGTTTCATAAACAATCATTTGTGAACAAGGGAGAACAAAAGGCAAAAAACATGTGCAGGATATTAGTGTTGATGTAACAACATTCATTGTTTGAAACAAAAAATATTCCATTAATATCTTCTCGAGGACTTCCACATGAACATCGGAAAGAAAAATACAAACCACGAACACACAAAAAAAATACCTCCTATGCAAAGACCATGGTGTCATAAAAAACTAAAACAAGGAAATGACCCTATTCAGAGTTGTCGACATCCAAAAATGCCTAACCGCTCCTTGTCCTCAATGCAATTTGAGGGATTACCAGTACGTCATCATCAGAGCTCCCATATGGCACTAGGGAATGAAGGTACTGGCCATAGTTTGAGTTGGTATCAGCTTTAGCATCCAAAGGAGAGTCCAAAGGCACAATAGGAGAGTTGTGTTTACCCAGGCGGACCATGTGGCTCTTCTCCTTTTTCTTGGCCTTCTTCACTGGTAGTGCTAGTTCCTTGCCTTTACACTCGACTGATTCTCTTGGAAGGGTCCTATTCCTCAAATGGTAAGTACTTTGCACAATTGACTTCTTCTTATGGCCCCTAGCCCTCCTTTTACCCTTTGAAATCTTAGGAGAAGCCATGGCTTCCTGCTCAACTATGTCTTCACGGCACTCAAAAACACTTAGTCGGCTAGACCTCCTAACATGTGGAATTGTTGCACCAGCCTTTCCCATTTTCTCTAAAGCTAGTAGAGTGATAATTAAAAAGGATTTTGACTCAAGACCCACAAGAGAAGCACCCCAATCCCAATAATTGCAGATAACCCAAGCAACATAAATCCAAAATAGACCAGAGAACCTAATTTCATACCAATTTTCTTAGGATGAAAACACTGAAACTCTTCTTAGGAAACCTTACCACCCTTTCAATCTCCTTTACTACACATGCCTTACTTCTTTTGTAGAGCGAGCGAATTGGAAACTTATCAGCTTGGATTTGAATTTGGGTCATTTATCTTAGAGTAATTACAACTTCATCTAAGGTGGCCATGAGCATTATTTTTTGACCATTATCAACTTGCTCCTTGAAAACAACGAGGCTATCTCAAATGATGCCACATTATTTTTTAACCTTGATTAATCATAGCTGATCTGATAATTAGCATGTATCACCAACCTAATTCATCCTTTTCATTAATATTGACGAAGTACATAGGACTAGTTTCTTAGAGAGAAAATTTCTTTATACGCTTCATCGCTAATCCTCCCCAAAATTTAGGGTGCTATTTAGCGATGAAGTTATTGATGTGATGAGTTTTAGTCCATTGGATCATCTCATTTTAAAACTTTATCAACGGTTCTCCAGTCCTATCATTGCTTTCCTTTTTGCTATATGTGAAATCCCCAAGATCATGCCATGTTGCCTTTTTCATTAATGGTCATCGCTTGTTTATGATCTACTTCATCCTCGCTCGACTCCATCAATGATGTAAACATCCCAATAATAATCTTTAGCTCTCGGTTCTATAGCCTAACCTTTGGTCACATTCATCCTTCTGTCATGCATCACTAATTCAAACCTTTCACTGAGGCTTCTATCTATGATGAGAGATGTTGTGATAGCACTAGATTTGGACACATATGACCTACATAAAACAAATGGCACATTATATTAGCAAAAGAAAAACCCTTTAGAGGACATCCATCACTTATTGCTAATTCAGAACCCAAGTTCTAAAACAAATCCACAATGAGCAATGAATGGTATAACATAAGGCCTTTGTTTATTGCTAATTATCCTCATATATTTTGCAAGCAATTAGCAATAAGAGGATTTACAACATTTATAAGGTCCATTGCATATCGCTGATGTGATACTTTACATTCAAAACATATTTGTGATCAAGCGATATAGAGGCAATCACATCAAATCACTCATCGTTGTTCCAAGTTTATCTTTTATGGCCATCCATGATGAGCGATAAGAACATAAGACTGGGGCATCACTCATTGCTAATAAAAAATTGAAGGCTCAATAGCCATTAGTGATTAGCGATATCAAAGGGAAAAAATAAATCCATCGCTCATTGCTAATTCAAGGTGTTAACCAATGAATAAATCAGTGATGAGTGATACATCTATGAGGGCCATCGGGAAATAAGTGGGAACTTTTTAAGCACATGCTCATTAGTTGTTCTAAAAGAGGGAATTTCTCTAGGATGACATGATAATAGTAAGCTCAAGACTTCTAAATCACACAATACAAAGGATGTAAAAATTAGGCGATTTAGACCTAGACATGAGAAGGGCCAGTCACATGATGACATTTAATGAACATGAAAAAGAAAAAAATTGTGACCAACAATAGGCAATACCAATAAACAACAGAATAGAACACCAAGCAACTAAAATGAACAAAACCCTAAACCTCATATAAGAACCCTACAATAGATGTAACAAGTATTTTTAAGTAAAATTTCTTAGGGCTTTAATATGAGCACTCTAGATTTTGTAAAATTCGAAAGTGCCATCATGTTGGTTATGCTAAAGGGAGAAAAATTTGGAAATATCTACAAACTAGTTTGGGAAGTTAGCAGTGGATAAGCTATAATGACATCTAATATAGAAACAAACTTAGTATCAACCAGACATCATTGACTAAACCATATGAGTGAATGTGGTCTCAAGGTACTATTAGATAGAAATCTTATCCCAGGTGCCAAATATAAATATTTGAATTTTTGTGAAAATTGTTTGTTTGGGAAATAGAATTGAGTGAGTTTTCCTAGAAGTACTACTAAAAGTAACTATGTTTTAGAATTAATTCATTTAGATACTTTGGAAGCTCCTATAACATCTATTGGGGGTTCATCATATTTTGTTTCATTTATAGATGATTATACTTATAATGTGTGGATTTATCTTCTCATGAAGAAGTTTGAAGAATTTTCTTATTTTAAGAAGTTTAAGTCTTTGGTAGAGAATTAGACTTGGGTGAGACTATTAAATTCCTAAGAACAAATAACAAATGATAATTTTGTTTGGGTGATTTTAACTAGTTTTGTAGTGAGTATGGTATTGCATGGTGATTGGCAGTTTCTAGGACACTGAAACAAATTGGTGTTGGTAAATAATGAGCTGTACAATTATGGAGCAAGCCAAATGTATGTTTAATATTGCTAGTCTAGAGCATGAATTTTGGGATGAGGTTATTTTTATAGCCCATCTCTTGATCAATATGTCACCCACTACAACTCTTCGTAATAAAATACTTGAAAAAGTATGGACTTGTAAACCTATTTATTATTCCTCTCTTCATGTGTTTGGTTTTAATTATTATGCTCATATTCACAAAGAGAATAGAAATAACCTATATTTAAACTCCACAAAATATATTTTCTTGGCTATGTAGAAGGTATAGAGGGGTATATATTTTAGGATATTGCTTCCCACAATTCTAGAGTTAGTCACTCAATGTTTATTTTAATGAAAAATCAATCTAAAGAGGTAAATAACAACAAAGTATAGAAGTTATTCTAGTTAAGGTGGAAAGTTATGATGATAATCTATAGGTACTACATGAAAATAAGAAAGATGAAAAATGTAACCAAATGAGCCACAAGGTGATATATTACCTCTAGTAATGATATTCATTAGAGTATTCAAAGAAATTGTAAGGTTATTTGTACTAACTAATGTTGGTGAACCTATTTTATATCAGGAGGATTATGAAGCTGAATGTGAATGAAAGAGGACAATAGCCATGGAAGAAGAGATAGAAACTCGTTATAAGAACAAGAAATGGGAGCTTATTCCACTACCTAAGGGCAAAAATTCTATTAGGAACAAGTGGGTATTCAAATTGAAAAGGGACATAAATGATAATTTGGAGAGGTATAAAGCTAGATTGTTAGCCAAGGGCTACATGCAAAAGTATGGTATTGATTTTGATGAATTTTTTACTTGTTGTATAGTTAAGTAATATTAGATTTGTTTTAGTGATATTGTTCCTAGTCTTTATTTCAAGTTAGAACAATTAGATATAAAATTTCATTCTAGCATGGTGATCTCTTAGAGGATATTTATATCCAAAAACTAGAAGGTTTTGAGGAAAGAGACAAGGAGAATCTTATTTGCAGGTTGAGAAAATTGTTGTATCATTAAAAACACATGCCAAGGTTTTGGTGCAACTGATTTGATTCCATCATGATGACTTTGGGTTTTAATAGATGTGAGGCTGATCATTGTGCCTACTTTCAAAGTTATGATGATGATAGTTTTATTATTTTACATTTGTATTCTAACGATATGTTGGTAATAGGTCCTAACATCAATAAAATCATCCATTTGAAATCTTACCATGCTAGGGATTTTGAGATGAAGGCCTTAGGTAGATAAAATATGATTCTTGGTATGACAATACACAAACAAAAATAATAAGAAAATATGGTTGTCATAAAATAACTTATGTGGAGAAGGTTTTGCAATGCTTCATTATACAAAATTCATAAATAATCAGTACTCCATTTCCTTTTCATATTAAATTTTCTTTAGAACAATTCCCTAGAATAGAAGACACAAATTTCTTGTGTATCATACTCATCAGTAGTTGGTAGTCTTATGTTTTCCATGTTGTGCACTAGACCAAAAATTGTACAAGTAGTGGGAGTAGTTAGTTGTTACATGGAAAATCTAGGTACCGAGCATTAGATGGTTGTGAAGTGGATTCTCAAGTATTTAAGGGGTATTTTTGGTGCTTCTATCTATTACAATGGGAGTGGTGTTCACATTAATTAGTATGTGGATGCAAATTTTGGCAGAGATAGAGATCAGAGAAATTCCACTATAGGTTGCATTTTCCCTTTAGTTGGAGGTGCAATTAGGTGGGTATCAAATTTGTGCATAGTGGTGGTATTGTATACTATTGAAGTTGAATATAGGGCAGCTACATAGGCTAGGAAGGAGGCAATCTCGCTTCATAAAGTTTTTGGCGAATTATAGGTAAAGTAGGAAAACATGGTCTTGCATTGTGTTAGCCAAAGTGCTTTACACTTAGCATGAAAATTAGAATATCATGCTAGAACAAAGTATATTGATATTCAATATCACTTTATACATGAGGAGGTGGAAGGAGGACAAATATATTTGGCCAAGATACACATTGATGTAAACCTAGCAAATATTTTGATGAATCCCATTGGTAGAGATAATTTAATCTAGTGTAGAACTTCTCCAGGCCTACATTTTACTTAATGATTCAGAGCATTGACATTGGTCTTTCAATATGAGGGTTTATTTGCAAGAGATAATTTTGAATTAAAGTGGGAGATTGTTGGAATATGAAGACAATTGTATTGTCATTCTACTACTAACAAATAGTTGACATGGATATCTAGCTAATGCTTTAGGTATGCACTTGGTGTGGTAAAAGGCCTACTATTGAATTGAATGTTGAAATGATAGGGTGTCCTAGGGGGTTGTTGTAGCCCCTTTAATGCCAAAGGAATTTTTGATGAAGCTAATTTTTTTTAAGACTATTTTTTATATTTTTGATAAATGTTTGACATGTAGTTTCATGAGTCATACTTTCTATTTTTGAAATTTTTGTTCAAAAGGACAATGCAAATCAGATTTATTATACTATATTGAAGTCATTTTTTATTTAACTTTTGAATATTTTTGTACTTCCGAATTTCCTGAGAAATAAAAAAGTGCAAGATATTTTCCCATTATTTTTTCCTACTATAATTTTATTAGGTTTTCTATGTAAATATTGTGTTAATTTGTGCTTATTGTTTTTCTTTGTTTATTCTGAACTATAAATTTCTTACAATACATGCATTTTAAGGATTTTTCATATTATTTTGTGTTTTTATAGTCACACTACTTTTAAAAGTTCCATGGAAATTTATTTGCATGCACTTTGTTCCTTACAATCATGATCTTGTCTACCTTCCTAGATGTGTTCCTTATCTTTCAAATCTATTTTCCATTAAGTACTTTCAAGTGCATGTTCTAATCATTTTTTCCTCCTTCATTCATTATATTGTGATAAATAACTATAGTAAATATATCATCCCTCTCTTATTAACATTATGATTTGGATTCAAACTATTTGTGGTAATGCTTCCTTTGTTTTGATTTGAAGTAAGCTATGTATTAGGTTTTTGTTCTTATGTACTAGCTAGATGCAATCACTAGTTACCAATACATTTCGATGAGATGGAACACATTCCATATAGACACTCTTACACTTATATTTTATGGATGTGATATTTTATCCTCAATTGATCATTTTTTCAAACTATTAACTTATTACTTTTGACAAGTGTAGTATTCCTTACATTGGTTGAGTAGTGTCATTGGGGTCACTCGTGCCAATTGATATGCCATATATTTTTTATTGTAAACTTTTTACCTTTATTTGTGATATGATCATTAATCAAGTATTGTTGTTTGAGTTACTTGTACAAAATTTTACCCCTTTTGTCCTACTCATCATCTTAATTTTGGAGGAGGTTCATTTTGTATAGCACTAAAAAAATTATTATTTAATAGTTATTTGCAACTTCTTCATTATTTAGTCATGTTCTTCATGCTCTTTTTCTTCTTAGAACATTATTTTTTAGGCTTCTTAGTACTTCATATGTGTTTCTCTTTTTTGAAGAGGATTTTATCCTGACATTTTCTCCTTTTCTCTAAATATGAGATATATTTTTCATTTTTTATGCATTCATCATTAGAGACTTTGGCTTCTCCCTAAGTTGTACTTAATGGGCCAATGTTAAAACAAATTTTGATTCTCCTAATTAATTATTTGATTACATAGGTTCATTTTCACACTAGCTACTTAATCTTACTTAGGTCATGCACTTTTCTTGAAACTCGTAGGACACATGTCATGGTCTAATTTTATCCTCACATAGAGTTTCATCTAGGGTTTATTATTATTATTATTATTATTATTAGGATTCAATATTGTATGAATTCATTCTACAATGTATATTCATAATGATATATCTCCTTTTTTATAAATATTCTCTTCTTCCTCCATACATATTTTATTGTTTTTTTATCTTTATATGATAGGTGAGCTTTTGGAGTTCCAGGGTTGAGGAATCGACTCCAACAATTTTTAAAACCCATTATGTAAATTTTAGTACCTAGATTTGTCTTTTGTAATCTCATATAACATTTAAGGAAACAAAACTAATAAAAATTCGCGTAGATGTGTAATAGATCTACAAGTTATTATTTTGATAAACTCTTTATCTATCTAAACTTAAGACTAATTAGCAAGGGAAAAGTGAGAAATGTGAAAATTCCATTGCAGTTACTGATTATTAATCTCCTATCTAAATAGATTACTTGACTGGCAAAAATTAATTCACAACAAATATTAAAAAATAACACAACTGCAACTTCACAAATAAAACCACAAGAATAGAGAAGAAAACATGCAAAATAATGAACACAATATTTTTGGAAAAATTGTCCCTGGGAAAACCCCGAAGGGAAAACCAGTACTGCAGATGAGGAATTTTATTAAACTTCAGCAAATTAAAAGATACATAAAGGGTATGTGTAGGATCATGATGGGCCAAAAAGTGGCGATATGATGGGTATGTGTAGGGTATGTGGTTGACGAATTTTTTTACCCAAAATTGATGAAACAAAAAGGGTTTTTAAAGGAAATTCTTAGCTTTCCACCAATATAAATTATGCTTTACTTTAAATTTAATAAATAATTATTATTCATTTTCTATTTGAATTATGATTGAAGTCCCGATTGATAGGTTGATTGAAAAATGTCCATAGCTTTCAAATAGAATCACATTTTTTGAATACGAAACATGTGTCACATTCTATGCTTTGCATACTATAATATAAAATAAAAAAAAAAAAAATCATGAATTTTTGACCAAGTTAAGGTGGTTAGACATATGAGTTTTTATATTTTTTAAAAGTTGTAATAAAAAATTAATAACTAATTATTTACTTGGAAAAACATTACAAAAAAATGCAACACATTAGGACATGAGTCCTCTACTTATATCTAAAATCTTATAAAAAAATATTATCATTTTATTGTGGTTAGGGTGGTCAGACATACACCTATTTCTTAGTTTTTCCCTAAAATTTAAGTACTACTGCATTGAAATTTCAAATTTTTATCGAATAGATTTAAAAAAAAAAAAAAACCTAGTAGTTTAGAAACTACATTCAACTTTGTATAGATTCTATTCTTACATATTTTTGAAATAATATAGATAATTTATTCAAATTTTTACGTCAAGTTTCCTAACTCTTATTTTTTAAAATTTTTTGCCACTTAAGTGCCTATTTTTTCCATGATGATCCTGCACATACCCTAAATTACTTGCCTATTACTAGCAAAGATCCAAAAATATTCTTCTCTAGAAATTCTTCCCTCAATTTCTCTTACTTAAATTCTAGAGCTATTGTCCCCAATGCTAACACTGTGCCCTTTCTATCACTACAAAACTATTTTCTATCATTACAAATTTATTTGCTATCACTACGAATGCTTCTCAAGGGTGTGTTCTCCAAATTACCATTGATCCCCTTTTATACTTTTCTTATTGAAAAACCAATGGCCATGATTTAATATCAATCAATGGCTAAGATTAATTAGACTCTAAAAAACCTAACTAAATCGATTTTAAAAGTCTCTAGAGGAATCAATTAATTAATTAATTAATTCTAAGGACAACTCACTCCTTTCTAGAAGTTTCTTAAAAAAATAATTAATTAAATAAATATTTCTTGGGTTTGGAGACACCTATCCAAGATACATAAATTAACACTCCTTGTTAGCGAGGAAGGTGTTTTGCATGACAACCAACTTATCTCTAAAGAAGATGAATTTGGCCTTCCCCAATGCCTTAGTCAAAATGTTGGCTACCTACTGATCTATAGGTATATACTGTAGTTGAACAATCCCTCGCTATACACAATCTCTAATGAAGTGATACCTGATATCTATATGCTTAGACCTATCATGAAACACCAAATTCTCAACAAAATTGATGCAACTCTGATTTTCACACTGTATCACTACAGTCTCAACCCTCTGATCAAACAAGGCTACTAGAAACTTTTGAAGCCATATCAGTGCACATGTTGCCATGCTAGTTGCTATGTATTCTGCCTCTGTAGAACTCAAAGCCACATACTTCTTCTTCCTACTATACCGAGAGTCAACTCCTAATCCCAAGCTGAATCAACACCCTAAAGTGCTTTCCTATCCACTGTACTACCTACCTAATCTACATTAGTATAGCCTATCAACCCGATACCATCACCTCGAGCATATATGATCCCATACTCGATTGTACCACACAAATATTGCAACACACGATTTTCCACCGTCCAATGCACTCTCTTCGGCTCAACCATGAAATGACTAAGAGAGTTTACTATAAAGGATATATCTATCCTGGTGTTGACCAAATACATGATAGATCCAATCAACTGCTTGTATAAGGTGGGCTCTACATCCTTCTCCCTGGATGAGTCTACCTTCTTCCAATTCGTGATCATAGGAGTAGACATGGCTCTACAATCCTCCATCTCGAACCTCCTCAAGATTTTGATGTAGTATTTCCCTTTTCCAAGGAAAATCTCTCCATCTTTTTGCCATATCTGGGTATTTGCAAGATCATCATGGAAAAAAAAGACCCTTAAGTGGCGAAAAATTTAGAAAAATTAGAGTTAGGCAACTTGACTTAAAAATTTGAATAAGTTATCTATATTATTTTAAAAATATGTAAGAATAGAATCTGTAGAAAATTGAATGTAGTTTCTAAACTATTAGATTTATTTAAAAAAGAAAAAAATCTATTTGGGGAAAATTTGAAATTTCAATGTAGTAGTACTTAAATTTTAGGCAAAAAATAAGTAGGTGTATGTTTGACCACCCTAACCACAATAAAATGATAATATTTTTTTATAATATTTTTCCAAGTAAATAATTAATTATGAATTTTTTATTACAACTTTTTAAAAATATAAAAACTCATATGTCTGACCACCTTAACTTATTCATAACTTCATGAAATTCATTTTTTTTTTAATCCTTTATTATGCAAATCATAGAATGTGATGCATGTTTCAGATTCAAAAAATGTGATATATCACATTTGAAAGCTATAGATATTTTTCAATAAGCCTATCAATTAGGACTTTAGTCATAATTCAAATAGAAAATGAATAATAAGTATTTATTAAATTCAAAGTAAAGCATAATTTATATTGGTGGAAAGATGAGAATATCCTTAAAAACCCCTTTTCGTTTCATCAATTTTAGATAAAAAAAAGTTGTCAGCCACATACCCTACATATACCCATCATATTGTCACTTTTTGGCCCATCATGATCCTGCACATACCCACCTCCATGCCTAGAAAGTAGTGCATAAGCCCCAAATCCTTCATCTATAACTTTATTGCAAGGTACCTCTTACACTCCTCTATGAGCCCTAGTGAAATTGTTAAAAAAAAAATCATCCACATATAGAACAAGAATGTGAATCTCACCCCCAAACCCCCAAGTAGTAGAGGTTAGCATATGCTTCACTCTTCACAAAGCCCATTCCCTACAAGTATCTATCAATGCGCTCATACCACACCCTAGGAGTCTGCTTGAGTCTGTACAAAGCTCTCTTCAATCTACACACATGGGTTTTGTTGTTGTGTGCTACAAAGCCCTCTAGTTGTTCTATGTATACCTCCTCTTTCAATTCACCATTAATAAACACTATCTTGACATCTATTTGATGGATTTGTCATTCCATCTATGCCACAAGTGAGATCACAACTCATATAGAAGTATACCTAGCCACTAAAGCGAATGTCTCATCATAGTCTATTCCCTCTTTCTAAGAGAACCCCTTGGCCACAAAACTTTCCTTGTATTTTTTAATGCTACCATCTACACCATGCTTGATCTTATAGATCTAGCATGATCCAACCACTACCCTACCTGTCGGTCTAGGAACAACCTCTCACACATCATTCTGCACTATTGAGGTATATTCCTCAATCATCACATCTTTACACACTTGCTATTGTGCAACCTCTTGATAGCTAGAAGGGTCACTATCTACCAACTAACTTACTAATGCCATATAGTCATTATACCTGGCTAGTTGTCTCCGCTATCTATTGCTCGTCCTAGGAGCTCCCACAAACTCCTAAGTATCCCTGTGTCTGTTGGCTCCTGTTTCCAATTGTAGAGGATGAAGTATCAACCTCCATGTATTCTTAATGCATCTCTTGGATCCACTTCATCTATTTATCCATACTCTATAAAATCTCAAAACCTGAGCCTATGCTTGTACTAGTAACTATACTCGAGCTTCGTTGCCCCTGATCTGGTTGAACAATCCTTGGAACTTCTGTTGGTTGCTCACTCTAATCATTTGTTGGTAAATCTTTGGACTTCCTAATTGCCTTTTCCTCCATGAACTTGACATCATTCCTAACTATAATCCCCCTGGTCCCTGGAATAAATATTCGATATGCTTTTGAGGTTTCACTATACCCCACAAAGTACCTTTTGTTTACAGTCTAATCTAACTTGGAAAATGTAGGCCCTAGAATGTGATAATATGCCAGACTCCCAAATATCTTGAAGTGGTTGACATTTGGCTTCTTCCCTAAGAATGCCTCCTCTAGTGTCATCTTTACCATTACCTTATGTGGAACCCTATTTTGTATGTATACTGTTGTACTACATGCCTCTGCCCATAAGTAACATGGCATATCCTAGTTATACAACATATCCCTTGCTACCTCTAAAATAGAATAATTCTTCCTCTCAGCAACCCCATCTTGCTATGAGTTGTAAGGAACAATCCACTCTCTTGATTCTTTCCCTGGTATAGAACTCATGGAACTCTTTCCTTTTGTACTCACCTCCATTGTTTGATCTAAGAATCTTTATCTTCCTTCCTGTTGAATTCTCCACAAGAGCTTTGAACTCTTGGAAGTGACTAAAAACTTCATCCTTGGTCTTGAAGAAGTACAAGTCCTCCTAGAGAAATCATCAATAAAAGTAATAAAGTACTCATATCCTCTAAGAGTCTTCATTGACATTGGTCTACATATATCTGAATGTACTAGATCAAGAACACCCTTGGTTTTGGTTTCACTCCTTGGAAAGGTTACTTTCACAAACTTCCCCAATACACATCCTTTACATGCATTATCATGCTTTGTGCTCACTTCTGGAACACCTATCACTGTCTTACAAAGAAATTTAAGTGCTCCATGATGTATATGGCCCATCCTCCTATGTCATAGCTCTCCTTGATCTCTAGAATTGTTGTTGTTAATCAATGGCTTATGAGTATCAAACTACAACCTATAAAGTTGGTCGCTCCTATCTCCAATAGCTATGAGTGATTTCCAATCCTTATGCTTGATTAACACATTTGCCCCTCTAAAGAGTACATTGTATCCTTTATCCTAAAGGACTAATACAAAAATTAGATTCATACCCAAGCCTAGCACATGCAACACATCATGAATGGGAATCAACTTTCCACTCTCCCTTAGAAATATAATAGTCCCTTTCCCAACTAGATTGAGTTTGGACATGTTCCCCATAGAAATCTAGATTTTGATGTCCTCCTTATAACTAGAGAAGTACTCTCTAACTCCTATCATATGAAATGATGCCACATTATCTATATACCAAACACTCCATGAAGTTGAACTAACCATACAAGCTATGAGTGCAAACTCATCCTCCATTCTACTAGATAGCTCATCTACACTTGTTGAAGTTGTTGTATGCTTCTTGCCTTTTTTTTTCTTCTTCCTTTGCGGGAATTTTCTGACATAGTGGCCAAACTCGTGACATCCATAGCACTTGATCTTAGACAATTCCTTCTTCTTCTTCTCACTTTATGGATTTGATCATTTTCTAGACCCTTTCTCCGCTTCCCCTTTTCCTGCTAGGGCAATGTTTTCCTATTCTACCTCACTTTTTTTACTCTTACTATTGGTTCCACTAATAAGACTTACTCTAATATCCTCCTGAGTGAAGTCACTCCATAGTTGATCCCAACTCGGTAAGGTGTCTCGTCCATTGATAACTTGAACAAAGACATCCCACTTCTTAGTAAAGCCATTTAAGGCTATTTGTACTAGCTCATCATCATCTAGTTTATCTCCAATAGCTGCCAACTCATCCTTGACAAGGATAAGTCTAGTGAGATAACTTGTAACATCTTATCCCTTGTTCATCAAGGTATTCCTCAAATTTTCTCTCAGAATTAGCTTTTGGTTAGTGGTAGCATTTTGGTACAAATTTAGAATGGTGTCCCACATCTTCTTCGTTGTATCTAACTCTATGATATGTGGAACAATATGATCCTTGACACTGTCAAGAATCATCCTCCTCACCTTGGAATCTTCCTTCTTATATGCTAAGAGCTTTGTTGAATATGTAGGTACAGTTACAACACTGGTCACATATTACTTGATACCATTCTCTTCTAGCAATAAAAAAATTCTAGCTTTCCAAACACCAAAATTTGAGGCTCCATCCAATCTTCCCTGATCTCTTAAACCTGTTGAGGCCATATCAAATGATAAAAATAATAATAATAAATATGAAGAGGTAGAACTGGGTTTTATAGACCCTCTATTTTCCTTCATGTGCATGTGCTGAGATTTTTCTTCCCTCAGATCAACTTTGATACCATGTGAAAATTCTATTGCAGTTACTGATTATTAATCTCCTATCTAAATAGATTATTTGATTGCCAAAAATTAATTCACAACAAATATTGAAAAATAACACAACCGCAACTTCACAAATAAAACCACACAAATAAAGAAGAAAACATGCAAAATAATGAAAATAAAAGGGACAAATTGTCCCTAGAAAAACCCTAAAGGGAAAACTAGTATTTCAGATGAGAAATTTGATTAAACTTTAGCAAATTAAGAGATACATAAACTATTTTCCTATTACTGGCAGAGCTCCGACAATATTCTTCTCTTGAAATTCTTCCCTCAAATTTTCCTACTAAAATTCCACAGTTGTTGTCCCCAATGCTAAAACTGCACCCTTGCTATCACTGCAAATTCTTCTCAAGTGTGTGTTCTCCAAATGCCCATTAATCCCCTTTTATACTTTTCTCATTGAAAAACCAATGTCTATGATTTAATCTCAATCAATGGCTAAGATTAATTAGACTCTAACAAATCCTAACTAACTAGATTCTAGAAGTCTCTAGAGGAATCAATTAATTAAATAAATAATTATCTGGACAATTCACTCCTTTCTAGAAGTTTCCAGAAAAATCAATTAATTAATTAAATATTTCTTGGGTTTGGATACACCTATCTAAGCTACATGAATTAACAAGAAATACTAAGAGAAATAACTAAAAATTATAAATCCATAAACCAAAATTCATAACCCCTTATAATCCTTCTCGAGAATGTGCAATTCTTTAAAAATATTGTATAAAAAGTATATATAGCACATTTATAAGTATACTAGATCATTCATCTATAAACAATTTAGAAAAACCGTACTAGGTTTCATAAATTGTCATATTCCATATTTCAAAACATATAATTTAGTTACACATAAGATTAAGGTTATTCATGAAATAAATGTAGTTCTTCTCTTCGATCTTAGGAACAAAAATGGTAAGAAAAGATAATGAGCAATAAGGGTTTGAATTTATTTATTTTTGTATAATAATCCATAATTCTTTTGATATTTAATTTTTTGTATATTTCTAAAACATATAAGGGTATGTGCAAGATCATCATGGAAAAAACAAGCCCTTAAGTGGCGAAAAATTTAGAAAAAATAGAGTTAGGCAACTTGATGTAAAAATTTGAATAAGTTCTCTATATTATTCCAAAAATATGTAAGAATAGAATCTATAGAAAATTGAATGTAGTTTATAAACTACTAGGTTTATTTAAAAATATATATATATCTATTTGGTGAAAATTTGAAACTTCAATATAGTAGTACTTAAATTTCAGGGGAAAAATAAGTAAGTGTTTGTCTGACCACCCTAACCACAATAAAATGATAATATTTTTTTATAATATTTTAGATATAAGTAGAGGACTCATGTTTGGATGTGATGCATATTTTTTTGTAATTTCTTTCCAAGTAAATAATTCATTATGATTTTTTATTACAACTTTTAAAGAATATAAAAACTCGTATGTCTGACCACCTTAACTTGGTCAAAACTTCGTGAAATTCAATTTTTTTTTTAATCCTATAGTATGTGAAGCATGAAATGTGGCACATGTTTTGGATTCAAAAATGTGATACCGTTTGAAAGCTATAAATGTTTTTCAACTAGCCTATCAATCAAGACTTTAGTCGTAATTCAAATAGAAAATTAATAATAATTATTTATTGAATTCAAAGTAAAGCAAACCTTTTTATTTCATCAATTTTGGGTAAAAAAAATGTCATCAGCCACATACCCTACACATACCCATCATATTGCCACTTTTTGGCCCATCATGATCCTGCACATACCCATAAGAACTAGGGAAAGAAGAAAGAAAGAGTAGTTGTGTCCATGCAGATTTAAACTATAGAGTTTTCAAAATCCTCCCACTTTAAAAGAATATTAAGACAACAAAAAAATGCATTCATACCCACACTAGTATTTCCTCCCCATTTAATATGAGAACCTTAAATTTGACATTTATTATGAATATTTTTTTCTAATTTTTATCTTTATAATTTTTCCATAAATCACATCTAGTCACCTTAACATTTATACTAAATATTAGGCAAATATAATTCATTTTCTTTTACCTTTTATCTAAATACATTTGAAAAACATTTGGTTTTCTATGAAAATTTTATGTTTGGACTATATTTTTTTCCTCTCATTATTATTTTTTTGATTGGTAAAAGTTGATAATTTATTAAAAAGAAAGGAAAATTACAATATAGCTTTAAGAAGAAAACCCCCTAGGCTATACAACGAACATAAACCATTAAAAAAGCTCCCCTAAGCACATAAAGACATTGAAACCCATTAAACCCTTACATCAAAAAAGGAAGTTAATCCTGAGCTATGTTGTCCTCGCCACCATGACACCGCCCATCCTGTTGAATTCCAGTGAGAACCGCCACCAGCTATCCACATCAAAAAATACCATCGCGTCAAACCCAAAAAACCATTTCAAGCACCACCTGAAGCCTGAAGCTATACAATCTGTTCACAATTCATCGCCCTCCGCTCGCATCGGTCTACACCAAAATCCACGCTTCTATCACACCATAGCTTTATCTCCCATTTTTAACCACATTAACAAAAAAACTTTGAAGATTTTTCTTTATACCACACTTCCAGAAGCAATCCCACCTCGACGACGTCTCCTTCGTAAACCCTACTTCTTCCGAGGAAACTGACATGGCACCCTTACGTTCACCTGGCGTAATGCCACAGTCGATCGATGAAGCTCTGTTTTCAGCTTTTCCCAAGCTACAGAAACTGTTTGTTTATACACTTCTTTATCCATTCGTCGTCTCCACCTGATAAACAGTATCAAGCCTTCTTCTGTGGCCTCATCCATATCTTCAATACCCTTTGAAACATCAAAACCAACCCCTGGAATAGCCCACTCCATGAATGATTCCAATTTCCCTAATAACGCTCCATCAAAAAGCTTGAGCAATACCCATTTGGTTTCCTTAACATCCTCACCCAGCTCTATTGCCCATGCAAAAACCATAGAAGCTATATCAGTATTTAGGTGCCCCCTATGCGATGTTTCCATGAAATGTGGGCCTAAAACCCCAACTACCGCTTCCACTACGTCAATTCGGTGAACTTTGAGCACCTGTTTCAAACGCTTCATTGTGGGAGGTCCAAAAAATCCTTTCTACTACACTTTTGTAGAAAATCCCCACATTTCCTCCATCTGTAGACAAATCGCACTAGACCGCCGCAATAGCTCTTTGAAAATTATGAATCCATTCTTTCAATTTAACTCCATTTAATAATCGGAAAACTTGCAACTCAATACCCGGTACTTCCACCGACTACAAATAAACACTAAAAAGACAATTAGTACATAATGCAAACTACATGGTGGAGAATGAGAAGCACATCATGCCCGCCTTAAATGCCATATGTCCATTCTATCCACCCCATCCTTTGCCAACAGGTTGTACCCTTTATCGACCTCGTCACCATTTATCGGACTGCCACTTGAAGGAACAATTAATACTTATAGTCCTTGAGAACACAAGTTCCTAAAAGCCACCCGCAACATAAAGAGCTACCATCCACGCCCAACATCACAAACAAAAGTCAAAACTTCACATCCACCATTTAAAAGAAAACAAAACCCCACCACCTCATAAAAACAAAGAACATAAATACTCCTAAAATCCTCAACGGTCAAATTTACGCCATATCCACCCTTCATTTGAAAACAAAAGCCTCGCCACCACAAAAATCAAAGAATGTAAATACTTCTAAAATCCTCAACGGTCAATTTTTCAACTTCCTCAAAGGACATAGCCCACTTAGAAAGAATATCCGCCTCCTTATTCCCATCTCTTTTTATATGACTAACCATAAAATCATTGAAGGTTTCCAGTACTTGTACAACAGATTTGACATAATTCTGAAGATTCCAAGCCTTTGATTCCCCTAATTTAATGGCTTGGATTATAATTAAAGAGTCTCCTTCTAAATGCAATTTCTTAATACCAAACTGTTTTGCCAGTTTTACCACCATAAGAGTAGCTTTAACTTCCGCTAAATTGTTCGTACCATCTTCAAGCTTTTTTTCTGCAACGACGATTGTATTTCCAAGATGATCCCTAAGAATCACACCTACACCAGATGGGCCAGGATTACTTTTGGCTACCCCATCAAAATTTGCTTTTACCCACCCGTTCACCGACTTAACCCAACTCACCTTAGCATTAGTCTCACAATCAGACATTACTTTAACTGAACCCAGCCAAGATTTGATTCTGATTCTAGGCCAAACCCTTTGTATCCGTCTATCCACCATAGAGAAAGGGAGGTGCTGATACTGAGGCCCAGAGACTGCACTGCTCACAACCTCTTCAATGTCATGATCAATTCACCATAACACTCTTTGTAAAGGTTCTCTTTTCTCTACAAATATATGCCTATTTCTTTCTTTCCATAGCTCCCAAATCACCAAGGAGGGCGTCACCACCCAAATACTGGATAAAAAAGAACTTTGCATCTTACATGGCCAACTTTCAAAAACTTCACGCACTGTCCTTTGCATAGGACCATGCCAACCCAACTTGTGTCGCACATGATCCCAGCACTTTGAAGCCATTTCACACTGAACTAACATATGATCAACCGACTTCTCAACCCTGTCACATAAAACACATTTAGATGGGCTAGCAAAACCTAAACGTTTTCGTCTATCACCAGTCAAAATTCTGCCCTTAACAGCTAACCAAGCGAAAGTTCCTACTTTTGGAAGAACATGCTTATTCAAACATAAGTCTTTTTCCCAAAAAACCTCCCTCTCCAAAGAATCCAGGAGTTGATAGCCAATCTTAACCGAATAAGAACCTGTAGAAGATCCACACCATATCAATTTATCTTCACCCCTTGAGATAAATACCTTCCTTCCTTGCAATAGCCTTTGGATACTCTGGATTTGCACCTCAGAAAGACCATCGCCCACTACATCCTTCCATACCCATTCATTACCCAAAGGTCCCTGCTTTAAAGTCAAGTAATCTCCAACCTTCATACCCCATTTTTGGGAGAAGTACTATTTAAGTGTTACTAAATTAGGCCCTTCACCAATGTTTGGTAAACCATCCCAAGGATCCTCCCAGAAATTAGCTTTCGCCCCATTGCCAATTTGCCACGTAAGATGATTAAGAATCATGGGTCTACAAGACACAATAAAATTTCAAATCCCAGAACCTGTAGGAGGATTGCGAATTGTGAAAATTCTATGATCCTCATTTGAATCAAGATATTTTGCCTTTAGAATTTTTACCCATAAAAGATCAGGATTTGCATAAAGATTCCACACAAGCTTCGCCCCAAGAGCTTCATTAAGCAACTGCCAGTTCCTCAGACCAGCACCACCATTAACCTTAGCCTTAAAAATCTTATCCCAAGCCAACAGTGGAATTTTATCATCATCATTTGCCCCATTCCAAAAAAAAATTCTCATATGGTGCTCTATAGAATTCAAAATTTTCTTTGGGATTTTCAGGCACATCATAGAATAAAAGGGGATGGCAGAGATTGCCGATTTTAGTAAAATAATTCTACCAGTAGAGGTAAGCCATTTACTCTTCCAGCCATCCATTCGCTTCAAACAAGAGTCCACAAGGTCCTTCCATAAACACGATTTATTCACCCCTCCAAACAAAGGGATACCTAAATATTTACTTGGCAGCGAACCAATCTTCATAACAAGAATCCGACTAATATCAATTTGACATTGGAGAGGGGTATTAAAAAAGAAATTTTCATATTTTCTCCAATTAATGCACTAGCCTGAAGCCAAACCATACTTATCAAGTGTGTTCTTCATCACCCGGGCTTCTCTCAAAGAAGCATCTCCCAATAAAAAAGTGTCATCAGCAAACTGCAAGTGTGAAATAGCTTCAACCCCCTCTGCCACCTTAATACCTTTCCATAGACCTTCACTACGCTTTTGAGAAATCAATCTGCTCAAAACCCCTGCTAGAATAATAAAAAGAAAGGGTAACAATGGATCTCCTTGCCTAAGCCCCTTGCAAGAATCAAAAAAACCCTGATGACTACCATTAACCAACACCGAAAACCACGGTGTACTAATACAGCTTTCCACCCATGCCCACCGAGTTGCCCCAAAACCAAACTTCTCAAGAACTTTCAGCAGAAAGCCCCTATCAACCTTATCATAAGCTCTCCTTATATCCAACTTGACCAAAATCTTCTCAAATTTTTCCATTTGCACTGAATGTATGGCTTCATGAGCTACAATAACCCCTTCAAAAATTGACCGATTTGGAGAAAAGCCACTCTGTTCAACAAAAATTACAAATTTCAAAACCATCTTTAACCTGTTAGCAATTACCTTTGCAATCACTTTATAGATCGTATTGCATAAAGAAATAGGATAAAAGTCCTCAAAAGTATTAACCTTAGATTTTTAGGGGATTAGAGCTATGAATGTGTTATTTAACTCCTTAAGAATCAACCCATTTTTCCTGGATTCTTCAACTACCTCCTTGATATCATTACCAAAAATATCCCAGAATCTTTGAAAGAAAATAGCAGGGAAACCATAAGGTTCTGGGGCTTTGTCGCCCCTAGACCAAATAAAGCCTTTTTCACTTCCTTTCAAGTGACCTTCGCCATCAACATCTCATTTTGTATATCAGAAATACAACAAGGAATAACATCCAATAAATTAGACATTGAACCCGAATCAGAAGCCTTTGAGTTAAAACCACCTGAGAAAAACTTGAATGCCTCCGAATTAATTTGATTCACATTAGAAAGAATTTCCCCCATACCATTCTTTATTGACCAAATCTTATTGAAAGATCTACGCACCTTAACAGAATTGTGAAAGAATTTGGAGTTCCTATCCCCATCTTTCAGCCATGTTTCCCCAGACTTCTGGCACCAGAATATTTCTTCACGCGAAAGGACTTTAGAATATTCTTTCTTCAGATTTTTATCCAAATCAAAGTCCACCTCCCTCATCCCAAATTCAATGACCTTAGCATGCAAGTCCCTAAGATTTTCCTCAATCAACAACTTCTCTCTGAAAATGTTTTTGAAAGACTCTCGGTTCCACACTTTCAAACACTCTTTAACATATTGCATTTTTTTGAAAAAGATAAACGCTTTACAGCCAAACCAACTTGGAGCATTCACCCACTAGTCCTTAACCAACTCTTTGAAATTATCAGCCCTAAACCACATTGATTCAAACTTAAAAGGGCACCTATCCGGGGTTGAATCCTCCTGAAGCCTTAAACAAATTGGATAATGATCCGACCCAGAGATGGGTAGAATCTTCGCCTCACTCGTCCAGTTTACAAAAGCCCAATCACCAGCCAAGAAAAATCTATCTAATTTTTCTGCAATATTTAAAAATTGTTTCCTTCTATTATTCCAAGTATAATCACCACTCTTAAACTGGACTTCACACAACCCATTGTTTAAAACAAAGTCACAAAAATCCTGTTGACTCTGCCCCGCCCAACAAACGCCCCCAGATTTATCAGACGAACGTAGAATAGCATTAAAATCACCACCCAAGATGAACTTGCTGCTACAATTTGCATTGAAATGCATAGAAATGCCCTGCCATAATACTTTCTTCTGAGCAACATTATTAGGGACGTAATTATTAAGAATAAAAAAGGAGTTTCTCAATTGAATAGACTCCACCTTTAGCCATTACCAGTTTAATTCCTGTCTCACCACCAGGACATCAACCACACAAGCATTCCAAAGAATACCTAGACCACCCGAAGCACCTTCAGCCCCTACAAGGGTGCTATTCCAGCGAGCAAAGAACCTTGAAAAAAGAGTTGCATTTGATTCTTTTACCTTTGTTTCTTGTAGCATCAACAAGGCCGGTCTCGTTTGATCAAGACATAATTTGATCAAACGAATCTTGTCAGAGGCATTGTAGCCCCTGACATTCCAAGATAGGATTTTCATGACTGTCGGGGGAAGGCATAGCCTTTCCCCGACCTTAATTTGCTTTGACCCGCAGCATTACCTGCCAATTCTAGCCTCATTCTGTTAGTTTTTGGACCTCTCCTCCTCTTTTCCCCTAGCTTCACCTTATTATTTTGAGCTACAGTTTGAACAATAGTTCTTTTTTCAACAATATCAATGTTGTCATGCAATCCCATAATAGCATCTTCCCCCCCATCCTCCTTTGAATCAGATTTCGATGTTGTATCATCCAAATTACCACCGATGTCATGGACTCCTTCAAAGGCATTATCTAGATTTATTATAGGAGAAATTGGGATATCCTTAAAGACTTTATCATCCAACTCATTACACTAATCCTCCATCATTGAATCATCACCTGCATATGCCTCAGAATCCTCTTGAATATAGTTTGCCAAAGCCATATCTTCTACTGGGTGCTCCCAGTTACATTGATCCTTCTGTGCTTCTAAGGAAATGTCCTCCTTATGCCTAGACTCTGAACCACTGGAGGTATCCAGAGTAGTATTCACTAAACCAAAAACCTTTGAACCCACTTATTATTATTGTTTTTTCTCTAAAAATATATTTATCCATTTATATTTATTGCTATTTTATACTTTGCAAATGATCTTTCACCTAAATATTTTAGATTTAATTTGATCTTTTCTTCCTCTTTTATTTTCAAATTTTATACATTTGTATGAAGGTGTATGAGCTCTGCTAGGGTTTTGTGGTTTTTGTGGTCACCCTTGGCCCCTCTTGTGTCATACTACACATTATGCGTAGGAAACCCCTCCTTTCTTATGTGTACAGTTGCATTTACTGTGGTTTTTGTGTTTTAATATGCCTTCAACCGGCTCTAATGCAGCGGTTCATGCCGATGTTAGCGGTTCAATGGCATTGCTCAATGGCTCCTCCTCTGAACAAATGACCCCAATTTTTTTTTTCTGAAAGTCTTTCACGAGGTAAGAATTTTGACTCCCCAGTTGATGTGATTTTTCCTTTACCATATTTTGATTTTTTTTGTCAATGGTTTGAGCAACACACACTTGTGGGTTATTTTGTTTGGAGGTCTCCCCTAAAAGTGTGCTTAAGGAATGGGTCAGTAAGGCCTGGGTCCCTCATGGGGTCTACCCTGATATGGTCCAAAATTTAACCAAGGGTTTCTTTTTGTTCTATTTTGCAGAAGTCAATCATGTCCAAGCTATCTTAGCCCACGATCCCTGGTATGTCAAGTCTTCCTTGTTGGTTTTCCAGGCATAGACCCATGATTTTTCTATCTCATATGACACCAAGTTGCGGCTCCTAGTCTGGATTGAATTCCCTGGTTTTCCTTTGCCTTGTGTGTCTTTTTGGAATCATATTGCATCCTCACTAGGGAGAGTCATTTGTATTGAGCCCGATAGTTTTTTCTAGGCCCAGCCCCAAAAATGGATCTGTGTGGAAGTAGACCTCTCTAAGGATTTGAAAGAATCCATTGATATTCAAATTGGAGCTCTTTGGCATACCCAGAAAGTCACTTATTTTAATTTTCCCAACATGTGTTATAGGTGTCACTGGTGGGAAGACCACAAGATTAAAGACTGCCCTTTGGTAGTGCCTTGTACACCTTCTCTGCCATGAGATACTAAAAAGCATCGTTACGCACAACCTT
This sequence comes from Sequoia sempervirens, assembly GCA_007258455.2. Lineage (NCBI taxonomy): Eukaryota > Viridiplantae > Streptophyta > Pinopsida > Cupressales > Cupressaceae > Sequoia > Sequoia sempervirens. Next base: position 23,806 of record VDFB02159680.1, on the reverse strand, counting down.
CTGCTGCCAAACTTGACAAAAAAGGGACCACGGTCACAAACTAGAAAAATAAGCCAATTAGTTTTGGGTTAGCCTCTAAGGCCTCTAAACAATCGAAGGTTGTTTAAAACCCTTTAGGGAAGGGGATGGAAGCTCCTATTGGAGCTGATAATATTTCAGTGCAGCCCAATACAAAGGAAATGCCTCAGCTTGCTACCATTATGATTGCTTAGCCAAGAATTTCTCCACCCATGTTGGGAGCTCAAAGGAAGTCTTGCAATCCTTCTCCACCACTTGAAGTAGGTGAATAAGTCCAAGAAAAGTGGAGATTTTCCTCTCTTTCTATTAAGATTGGGTTAGCTATTCCAGATTTTTTCTAGAATCATTTCTCTTCCCTGAATGAAGAGGAACTTAACTCCAACAATATGGAGGGGTTTCATTCATGAATTTCCTCTCATGGAACATTTGAGGTCTGACAGACCTCTCCAAAAAGTATTTTGTTAGGGATACTTTGTGAAAATATTCTAGTATTAAAGCACTTTGTCTCCAAGAGGTTAAAATTTATGGATTCTTGCTCGCTTCGGCTTGCCATTTTATTTGGTTGGCCAGTAAAATGCTTTGCACTATACATGAGGCTAGGCATGGCGGAGTTGTCACCCTTTTATCCCCATGGTGGCATGCTTGTGTGGTCGACCATGGGTCTAACCCTACTCATTGGCTCATTTGGATCCTTCTCAACATTGATAATCATTCCTTTGGGATTATTAATGTTTATGCTTCTAATGATGCTCTGGAGTGCTCTTTGCTTTGCCGTTAGATTGTTGATTGATTTCTAGTTGCTACCTATTTATTATGTGGGGATTTAAATATGGTTGAAATGGTGTATGATAAGGATGACACCCTTCCATTCAGATGGGCAGTTGGAGAATGAGAGGCATGGTTTTACATGTGTAATAAATTGGGGCTTTTTGATCCCAATATTGGTCACCACCATTCTCATTCTCTCTGGCACACTTGGTGTAATTTCAGGGCCAGTTCTGATAGAATATTTAAGCACCCATATCGTGGCATGATCTTGGCTCAATATTTTTTCTCTTTTAACAGATCTTCTCTGTTGATTAAGCCATTAGTGGATGTGACTCTATCCGACCACTTCCCCATTTCTTTTTGCATTGAATGGGAGACATGAAATCCTTGCATGTGTAAAACTCAATTCTTTTTGAACATGTCTTTGCTGTCACAAGCCTACCCTAGCTCACATTTGTAGAGTGTGGAATCTAGAGTGTAGGCCAGCTCATCATACAAGTTGGATTACTTGGCAGAATGATGCTATCACATGCATGGATAGATTTTTGTATATTTATGGGTGTCATTTGGCTATCTTTCACCGGTAGTCTTATGAGGCTACCACCATTGACCTGTGCTCAGCTACTGAGGCTTTGGTGGCCAACCATTTTCCCCCATCATTGCAGGTCAGGGTGGTAGAATTAAGGCATAAAAAGCAAGTTGCAAACAATTATGTTGCCAGAGGTGTACAGATCAAAGCTTGGCTACATTGGCTAAGAATTGGTGATCATGCCTCCAAAGTGTTCTTTTGGCACAGCGTGCCAGACACTCACCCCTCAAAATTAAAAAAATAAAAGATGGCATTCAAGTGCTCTCTGAGCTCCTTGACATTCTCCAAGCCTTTATGCATCATTATGAGTAGGTTTTCACTATGTAGGAACCCACGCCTGTGCGACAACAAGCCCTTCACGATTTCCTTGTTGTTGTGCCAAATAGGCTTTCCTCAGCCTAGATAAATTTGTGTGATCAATTGTTAACAATTGATTATCTCAAGAAAGTTGTTCATTCCATGGCTGATGAAAAAGCCCTAGGGATTGATGGTTTCCCTTGTAAATTTTATAAGGCCCTTTGGGACTATGTTGGGCAAGATTTGTATCATGTTTCCTTAGAGAATTTTCATGCTAATTTTCTAGGTAACTTAATAAACAAAGGAAATATAAAATTCATACCTCAATCTAGGGATTTGAAGGATATTTGTAAATTGAGGCCTATCAGGCTTCTCAATGTCTCCTACAAAATTATTGCCAAGGCTTTGGCTATGAAGACCCGCCATCTTTTTCCTCAGATTGTGCATCGAGAGGAGACAAGATTCATTAAATCCAGGATCATTTTGGATAATATTATTGCTATTTGGGAAGGCATGGAATGCCCTAGATGTTCAAACCAGAAAACCATCTTTGTTAAAATTGATTTTTCCAAAGCCTATGACCACATTGAATGTCCTTTTATTTTTGCTATGTTGCAAGATTTTGGTTTTGGGCCTAATTTCATTCAAGTGATTGAAATTATTTTTGAAGATGCCTCTGCTTGTATCACCATTAATGGCCATCAATCTTCTACCTTTGGTCTCTTTCATTCCATTCGGCAAGGGTTCCTACTTGGCCCCTCCTTGTATGTGTTTATAGTTGAAGGATTTGGCTACCTCTTGGCCAACACGGTTTCCCAACAACATGTCAAGGGTATTTTACTACCTAACTCTCAGGCTCAATGGGTTAACAACCATTTTGTAGATGATTCTTTCATCACTCTCTTGGAGGAAGAGGAAAATATTAAAGCAGACCTAGATTGCGTTAATACTTTTTGTCTTGATTTTGGCTGTTCCATTGAGTGGCACAAAACTTTGTGCTATATACAGTCTATTCTGCCCACTCCTCCTTGGTTTCAATAGTATAATTGGAAGTGGATTGGGCCAAAAGAAATATTTTGATTCCTAGGCATTCCCTTTGCTTTCCAGGTGTCTTCAGGTGAGTTATGGCAAGTTGTTCTTTCTAGGGTCAAGAATGTTAGAATCACCAAGATCTGATTGCAAACCAAAGATGACCTTCCACAGAAAGGAAAACGAAAAAGCAGAGATTGCATAAAAACATGCAATTTGATATATTCGAAAAGACCAATTAATTACAAAAGATTATTTGCTTTATAAAAGCAAAGATGAGAATACCTAATCTTATCTTGAGCAACAAGATAGCTCGAAAGATAAAGATAAGATCCTAAAACCTAGGAATTAAATAAACCTAAGTTAACTTATGCAAAGTGTAATTAATAATTAATTACACCAACACCCCCCCATAAGTGCAACTTAGGGATAAGTAGATGCACATGGGTACATTGATCACCTGCATGCAAGATTGATACCTGTCACATGCAAAAGATATGAAGAACCAAAATGTTGCTCTGTAAACCTCTCTGTAAAAATGCATTAAGAGAATCAATTATTACAATGTGATCAATCCTTATGAAGGAGATCAAGAAACCCTAAAAGGGAAACCCTAAATCAAACCCTAGTGTGCACACTTAATAATTAATTATTAATTATTAATGTGCCTAAGTTTAGCTTAAGTAATAAAGAGGAATAAGTGACTTAATTAATTAATCAATGTGATGTAATTAATTAAGCATAATAACAATACTCTAACACTATAAGATGAACTTAGGAAGAAGCTAAAACTAGAATAAGATGCATGAAAGCAAATAAGGTCTAAAACAACTAGGCCGATCGGTACCCATTTACAAATGCAATAAGGAGTAAGAGAAGGAAAAACCCAGTGGGACAAAACCCCCCTTACAATGAGATAACATGCTGCAAAGAAGCACTGGAAGAACTCTGTAGAGTAACACTGGAACTTGATATAGGCAAGAAAGGAAATATTCTTCTGTATACTACTGAAATTGGATGAGAGTCACTGATTGACTCAAGGAATCATGATTAAAGCAACAGAAAACTCGATGCCACAGAACACTGGAAAACTCCAAACTGGAACAACTCTGGAATCTATGAAGCAGCAAGCAATTATTAAATGATTTATTACTGAAAATGAAGTGCAAAGATGCAAGATGCACTCTCCCAACTGCCAAAACATCCAAGTAATCGCCAAACAACCCATCAGGCCAAATATGGACTAATTGGTAAACCTGGGATAGATACAAAAAAAGTGCATGGACAGCAACCTAGAGCTCCTCAGTACCTTTCCGACGCTTCAAACGAGGCGAAAAACGGAGATCGTGGCAAAAAGTTATGAGCTTGGAAGCATAAAAAGTATATCCAACTTCAAATAGTAATAAATATAGGAAAACAGTAAAATACTGAAAAATAAATAGCATTACTGGAAAGTGCTCGGAACCAGCTTTCCGACGATATCTTGTTTGCTAGATTTTGATACCGTATGCCCAAGTTATGGCCAAAAGAAAAAAACTGCTTCTTTAGGGCAAACTAGGGTTAGGAGGGGGCAAAGAGGGCCGGCCGTACGGATGACGTCATCATAACGTCATGCTGACATCAGCAGAACGCGAGCAAAAATTTGACGGCCTGGGGGCCGTCGGCGGAAAAAATCTCCCCCCTGCAAAAAAATTTCGGCCCGGAATATGCTGTAAATCTGCTGGGATATTCTCTTTCCGCCGGAATATGCGTTTCTGCCGGTATATTCGCTAGTCTGGTCGGTGGCTGGGGCGGAGCCCCAGTCCTCATAGGACCATCTGAAGCTGAGAAGCCCGGTCGGTCGCGAAACATGCCAGCGGTGCGGTGTAGCGGTGGCAAATTGCCCGGTGGCCAGGGGCGTTTTCTACGAGGCGCCACAAATCTCAAAAACATGTTTTTTTAATTTTTTGTTTTTCGTGCCTCGATCTGCGTGCTGGGGAGGCCGTACGGCCCCTCAGACAAAAAAAATTTGCCTCCCGGATCAACTCCTCCAAATTGGACGATTTGACAGGCGTTTCTAGGGTTTTGGGATGCTGCGAACGCGATGGCGACATCCGTTTGAGCCCATTGTGTCCCAAAATAATGGCTACCCCCAGATCTTATAGAAAAGATGCCTGTGGAAACCCTTGCACCCGAAACTCACTGAAAGGCCATATCTTCAGATCACGAACAAGCAGCTGCAGGTCTGGAGCTCTGATACCATGTTAGAATCACCAAGATCTGATTGCAAACTAAAGATGACCTTCCACAGAAAGGAAAACGAAAAAGCAGAGATTGCATAAAAACATGCAATTTGATATATTCGAAAAGACCAATTAATTACAAAAGATTATTTGCTTTATAAAAGCAAAGATGAGAATACCTAATCTTATCTTGAGCAACAAGATAGCTCGAAAGATAAAGATAAGATCCTAAAACCTAGGAATTAAATAAACCTAAGTTAACTTATGCAAAGTGTAATTAATAATTAATTACACCAACAAAGAAAAATCTTGCTTACTAGATTACTAAGCCCCTCTCTTTGGTAGGGAAATTCCAGGTGTGTTCCAAGGGGCTAGCGGCTACCCATGTTTATTATTCTTCCTATTGGGCCTCGTCAAAAGTTGCCTATGACAAGCTTGAAAAATTGCTTTGGGATTTTCTTTGGGCCTCTGTTGATTCACACAAAGGGTTTCACCATGTTGCCTAGGAATTTTGCTTCCTTCCCAAGGATTCTGGAGGACTTGGATTGCTCTCCACTCAATGGAAAGGGATTTCCTTGTGTTTTAAATGGATAATCCATGCCCTTACTGGTGATGAGGCCTAGAAAATTATTCTCAGACATTACATTTAGTCAGGCTTTCCTACGCATAGACCTGCCTTGAAGGGGATTGGTTTTCAAATGATTTTGGTCATGGAGGAACTAGTCCAAATTGTGGGGACTTTTGTGGCTAATTTTTTTTGGAGAGCCTAGGAGGTAGTTAAGCCCTGGCTTCACTAGGCTGGCTCTTGTTTCCATGATGAGCTTTCACTCAACTAGCTGAATGTTTGGTGGTTTCCCATTTTTGCTAGCAATGGTCAGTGGTTGGCTAAATCACCTTGGCTTAAGAAAATCAGGTTCCACAAAAAGGGTATCTAGACCTTGCAATAGATTTTTCATAGACCCACAATGTGTATCATGTAGTGGGAATAATTTTGTACCCTGTACAGGCTTCATAACCAGGATTGTGCTACTTATGATGGTCTAGTGAGTCCAATTCCTATAGAGCTACTTCATAAGGTTGGAATTCATGGGACCAAAACTTGGTGGAAAGACTGGAAGTGGTATCTAGACACCCCTTTTAGGAATTACAAGCCTTGGCTTGGTTATAGGTGGCTTTCACCACACTTTCCTATGATTCAAAGTTTGAACCAAATGTGGCTTCTTCAATCTCTCGCTCATGTCTATTGTAAAATATTTGTTGCCACTTGGTATGCAAGTGTTGAGCCAAAACTTGTCCACTTTTCTTGGTGTATTCTTTTCCAAGGCTTGCATGTGGGTTCTTGGCTTATTCACCTGGGGGTCCAAGACCCTCATTGCCCTTTTTGTGGGAAAGATGAAACTTTTAAGCATCTTTTCTGGTTTTGTCCCAAAGCTCAACAACTCTGTACTTGTATTCATGATTTCTTTCGGTCCTTTAGGTTGGAGCCTTTCTCCTAGCATATGATTCTTCTGGGAGACTCGCCCATAATTCCTGCTAAGTATACCTAGCTTTGGCACACTTTCAAGGTGGAAATCCTTTTCAATATATACAAATACAAAAATGCCTACATATTTTCTCATTCTCAAATAGATATTAATGTTTCATTATATGCTAAATCTATTATTTGTTCTAATGTGCTCTTCCAGATTCAGGTGCAAGCTAACAAAGTTGTACTTGAGGTTGCTCACCTATAATTCTATTGGACCACTAGGGAAATGCCCCATGTACTATTGCTCGAATACCCACTTCGTCCACCTCTTCCTATATTTGGTCACCTTCTTTGGGCTAGCAACAGAGTGGTTTTGTGTGTGCTCATTCTCATCCTCCTTGTTGGTGGGATTCTCGCCCTCCTCGGTGGACTAGCTCTCCTCCGGTGTAGGCTAGCCAGAGGTGACCCTCTGATGATGCTTTAGGGAGCGGCGGTGGTGGTTCCAGGTGACCCTTTGATGACACTCCTGCTTCTAGCTCTGGTTGGCTAGACTCTGGTAAATGTGTTTCCGCATCTGGTGCTTGAAATCTCACCTCGGCACAAGGATAAATATAAAGAGAAGGAAAAAGATGTTGACAATGCCTAGGGTTCTTCTCCTGACATCACTCCAGACCCCGCTGATGTATGGGGGAAGAACATGGATGAAAAAGACCCTCCTGGCTCTGATGGCACTACTTTAGCTGCTTAATGGACCTCTTCTGGACTTGACCCATGTGACTAGTTAATTTTTGGTTTTTCTAAGTGCTGCCCATGTGACTCTCAGGGTGTGCCTTCTTACCAACCACCTTTTTTTTTTGAATACGTAACTTTATCTTTATTTTAATATAGATAGTTTCCTATTCATCAAAAAAAAAATTATAGATTGATTTTAAGTAATGCTAATATTTTTTTAACAATGAAAAATACTTGTGATATTTAAATTTTGAAAACATGATACACAGTTTACCTAAAACACAAACAAGTCAACTTTAAACTTTTCTACAACTTTTTATTTTCTACTTTTGATAATTGAGTGATATAATTATTTATTATTAGATTACAGATACTTTACATCCTCCATAATTCATGGGCTTTTTTAAAAATGAAACCTAATAGGCCCCTCGAGTGACCCACATCATTAGCTATTGGCCAATGGAAAGGATTTAAGTGTGACACCTCTCCACCTTTCCCATGAACCGCTGGAAGCCATTGATTGAGCTCAGTCAGATAACACGACATGCATATCGAAACATATTAGTTTTTTCTCTTTGTGTGGTGGGCCGCTACAATTCCATACCAACCCCCTTCTAACCAATGACACTGTTGCACCATAAAACTCCAAGACACCTTAACTTAAAACCCTAATTATCCTTGATTTAGATCAATCCTAGGGCAGTTACGTCCCATTTTAACAAAGGATTTCATGTAGGCTAATATCCAAGCATTCTTCATATATGCGCTAATCTTGTTTGGATGTGCCTTTCTTGTACTAGCAATTATTCTTCTATGCCATTTTCCATTCCACACCATTCTAGTTTTGTTAGTGCCAAGCTTAGTTTCAACCACCTCAAGCATCTAGAATCATGTACTACTAGCCTTAAGTTCCACATGCCTTGTATCCTTCGCCTGACATAACACAAAAGCATATAAGCATGCTTATAAGCTTATATCCTTCATATGAGACTCCTTTTATCAACTGTTCTCACTTGCAACTAGTGTCCCAATGGCCGAACTAATGTTCAACATAATGCCAGCATAAAAATGTCTACACATGCAATTGAATTTGGATACAATCCTTCATCATTCATAGGTTACATCTAAAGAAATTGTCATATTTCAACATTGTTGTGCAAGCTTAAATTTCCATGTGGGCCCTTAATATTCCATGGTGCAAAAAATTGATTGGCCATTCCAAACATCACTGCAAGTTCTCTTTTGTACATTTTTGTAGGGTCTTTGACATTTTATTGAATGGTGGTTTCTCTTTGTTCTTAGAGTACCTAGTTATGTACCACTTAGTATGGTGATTAGGGAGTATTTGACTTCAGGTATAACTATAGACACTAAAAATTGTCCTTTGCCTCCGAACATTATTTTTCTCCTTCAATCCCCTTTCTTCCATAATAATTAAATAATTATAATTATTTGATTATTTTCTAAAGTCATATTCCTCTATTAATTATTTAATTAATTTATCATTTTTTTTATTCTCTCTTTGATTAATTAAATAAATTTCTATTTATTTAATTATTGTCACTTTCTAGTATAATTAAATTATTATTTCAATTATTTAATTAATCATTATCCTTTTTTTTCATAAATTAAATAAATTATTTATTTAATGATTTACTAATTTGTCATTTTGTCCCACTTTTGAATTAAATATTATTTATTTAAAAAATGATGTTTTCTCTCACTTGTCTTTTTCCTCAAATTTTTTATGAGATAATTGTTTCAAATTATTTTATTTAGAAATTCATTTTTCCTTCCACTATTAAATAATTATTTTAATTATTTAGTAACTTGTCTTTTCCTGAAGATGCTTCTTGGATTGAAAAGATAGTTTTAGCAGCTCTTTTATTATTTGCAGATGCATGAGAAAATTGTGTTATGATCACCTTCTTTTAACCATAATTCATGAGACTTTTGTTGCCAATATAATTCTTCCATCTTACTCAACTCATCCCACAATTCTTGGAGTTATTTTTGTTTATCATATATAATAGCATTCATACCATTCTGAATAATAAAATCATGAATTTGAGCCAATTGTTGAGCCACCTCTTCCTTATGTGCAAAAATGTTTTTAAAGACATTCTTATTCCATTCTTTTATTTTCCCTTTTGTATATTGCAAATTTTTAAATAGTTGAAACATTTTTGTGCCTTGATGGAATGGTGCACTTTCCCACCATTGTTGTAATAAAGGGAGAAATTTTGGGTCTCTTAACCACATTTTCTCGAACTTAAATGAAGGCTTGTGAGCTAAAACCCTTGTTGCATAATGATTTGATCCAACAAAAGGAAGGATTTGTGAGGATAAAATAGTTGATGCAACTACCCATTCTTGAGAGACTAGAAACCTGTCTAATTGAACAACAATTTGTGAGAAATATCTTCTTCGGTTTGTCCAAGTAAATCTCCCCTTTTTCTGGTAAGATATCTTGAAGAGCATTGTTTGATATGAAATTACCAAAATCAGAAATTGTTTTATGGGGCGGGCATATCCCTCCTTTATTTTCATTGAGCGATAGAACCACGTTAAAATCCCCAAAACTATTTTTTTTTATCATTCAAATTTTGAATTAAGGCTGTGAGAAAATACCATAACGTCTTTTTATCTTGAGTTGAAGTAGGGCCATAAACACTGAAGATTCTTTTTTGTAGATTTCAGACCTATATCACTTTGCAACACAGTCTATAATATTTTCACAAAAGCAATTTTTTTAATATTGCAACCCTTTATTTCAAAAATTATTTCTTCAAAACAAGGAGGTTTTGTTTCAGGAAGAGAAACTATAGAAGGGTACTTAGTGGCACATGAGATTCTTCACTTTATCAAGGAAAATCATTTGTCCTCCTTCATATAGAAATTGGATATGATGAAAGCTTACGATAGAGTTGATTGGGAATTTTTGATAAAATTCCTTGAAAATTTTGGATTTGTAAAGAAGATACTCTCTTATCTCTCAGGTGCACATTTCTCAATTATAATTAATGGTTCTCCATGTGGTTTCTTTCAATAAATGCTAGGGGCAAGACAAGGAGATCCGTTGTCACCATTTCTATTCATAATCATGGTAGAAGCTCTGAGCAGGACAATAAAGGATAAGAACTCTAAAGGTTTATGGAAAGGTGTTAGTATCCCTCAAACTGATATTTTATCCACTCACAACCTATTCATAGATGATACCCTTCTCTATGGGAAGGCTTATGTTTCAGAAGCAAAACAAATAAAGGAAGTGTTGGATAATTATGTTTTTAATGCTAAACCTACAATAAAGAGGAAAATTACAAGAATTATGGGATTTCAAGAAGTAGAGCTACCTTGCAAGTACTTAGGTATTCATTTTTTTATGGGGGCTAATAAACCTTCTTATTGGGTTAAAACCATAGATAGAATAAAACAAAATATTAGTGCTTGGAAAGCCAGATCGCTATCATTTTTAGGAAGAATTATTCTTGTAAAAAATGTCTTGACAACAATACCTAATTACTTCATCTCTATATTAAGGGCTCCACGCTCTGTAGTTGAGTAGATTCAAAAGATCATAAGAGGTTTCTTATGAAAAGGGAATATGAATTATGCAAAGAAAATTCCTTTTATTTCTTTGGATAGTATGGCTTCAGAAAAACATAAAGGTGGTGTAGGTTTGCATGATTTATCTAATTGTAATCAAGCCTTTTGGGGAAAGCTAATATGGAAAATGTATGCTAAACCTGAATCCAAATGGTGCTCTTTAATGAGAGCTAAATATTTGGATAGTCAGGATCCCAAGAGAATTTTTACAATTTTAAATCCTTCGGAAGGTTCAGCTATGTGGAACTTCATGCTGCCATGTAGAAATCTAGTAACAACATACATTTCTTGGGAGGTCAATATAGGCGATGAAGTTAATTTTTGGTTTGATTCTTGGAATGGCCATCCCTCGTTGAGCCAAAATAATGATTTGCAGAAAAACATTCGAATTCTATCACATTTGTGGGGAACAAAATTAATAGATTATGTAAGTTCTATTGAACCTCCATCAGGCAGAGTAAAATGGAAAGACTTCTCCTCATCATAGATTTCACAGGAACAAAAGGATTTACTATCAACCATTCTCCAAAATAGAGCAGTTTTCATAACTGGTAAATCTGACTGTATAATTTGGGCACCTTTAAAGGATGGTTCTTATTCAGTGAAACTGGGATATAGAGCAACTCTTAATAGAAGAGATCCTTCCCAGCCTCAAAGAGCATTTTACTTTTGTTGGAATAGCTCATTCCTTCCTAAAGCAAGTAGTTTCGTCTGGCTTGTAATGAGAAAGAGAGCATTGACAGGTGATAGACTAGCTAATTTAGGCATTGCAGAACCTTTCAAATGTGTGTTATGTGATCAAGATTTTAAAAACCATGATCATTTGTTCTTGCATTACTCTTTTGCTCAACCTTGTTGGTCATTTTTTTTGAGGAAAATGAATTATTCAATGCCCTTTCCTAATATAATTTGGGATATTTTCTCTACTTGGCCAGTACTCTACAATAAATCCTTTTTTGCATGAATATGGAAATTTATTCCAACAATGGTAACATGGGCTATCTGGTGGGAAAGAAACAAAATAATTTTTAGAAAAACAATTTCATTAGCTAATTTAGTTCATGCTTTGATTGAAAAATCTATCTCTGAGTCAGTTAATGCTTGGATTCAGAATCATAAGAATGTTGGTTCACTATTTTCAAACTAGGATATCTTCATTCTATAAAATTGGAAACATATAGTTGTTCCATTTAAGGGAAGTTTGAAACAACCATACAATGCAACAATAGATAGGAACACTATTAAATGGTTACCCCCACCTCAAAATTTCTCAAAATTGAACTTTGACGTAGCATCAAGAGGTAACCCTGGAGCTTCAGGAGTAGGCTTTTGTATTAGAGACAATAAAGGCTTTCTCACGGCTGCCAAAGCTTTCTCTTTACCCCCTGGAATGAATAATATGGCATAATCAGTATCTCTTCTTTATGGGTTGATCTTGGAAAAAAAATGCAAATCAAAGCACTGCACATAGAGGGTGATTCATTATTAATAATAAATTCTTGTAAAGAGAGATCGTTCTTCAATTGGGCTTTGAAATATATTTTACAGAATGTCTGGAAACTTTTAGATGATTTTGAAGAGGTTCAGATTTCCCATATTTACAGAGAGGGGAATGTTTTAGAAGACCATCTGGCTAATCTAGGTTGTGACAAAAAGGAATTTCTTTATATTCATGATAACACAAACAATAATGATTATACTTGTATCCAAGAGCTGGAAAATTTGAGAAGCATAATTGAAGCTGATTATTCCAAATAATGATTATTTGACTAGGTAATATGCATACGTCCTTATATTTTCATTGGTGCTGACATCACCAAGTATTCCATCCATTATATCTGAATGGTTTGAAGCATATACTATTAATGATGGTGTACTCGTACCACTCTCAAAGGAATTTTTTTGAATCATATAAATTTTCATGATGGCTTCTTATTCCTTATGGGTACTCACACCATTCTCAAAGGACATCTACCTATCACCTAATGATGTTAGCATCAATTTAAATATTTGGTCAGGGTCACATCATTTCTTTCCTTTATGCTTCCTCAAGTTTGCGACAACCTTTGGGTACAGGGTAATTATGTATTGTTAATATAGATTCGCCTTTGAGTACTGGGTAATCATATATTGTTAACACAATCTCTGCTACGAAATATTTGGGCTTTCATTCGACATGTATGGGCATTGGGCATTAATGAGAGCACTATGTTCTATGCATTTAGCTCCTCAAACTTCTATTTATAATGAGAGATTTTTGTAAAGTTATAAAGCATAATTTAATGTTTGCAACATTTGATAGCATGGACTTGCTAGTGAATTGCTTCTTGTGCAATGGCACTCTACCCCTGGAATTACAGAGCCTCATTACTAGTCAAATTGTGGGAAAAACCCATTGAAGAGTATATTTTGCAGGAAATATTAAATTCTATGTTTATAATTGACTATGTAAGAGTGGACGAATGTATTTGTATCATCTTGGGGATAGAAGTTACTAGTCCCCATGCTCGCCGTCTCCTTTTCCCCTCACAGGTGATTTCTATCTTTATTTCCAATGCTTTGGATTTGCTTCAATCTCTGAATGAAATTGAGGAATTAGCTAAGAGTTATATTAAGTTTCAATTTCGAATGGATAATGTTGTTCTTTGAGGTGTCCAGCAGTATAAATTTTATAATGGGGAAGGATTTGTTGGGGGCCTTTTCTTGAGAAGATTGGTACACAAATTTCAAGGTATTGAAGAAATTTTTGATGCTATTCGGATGGCTTTGAAACACAGAAATGAAAACATTTTGTTGAGGAGTTTAAGGAAAAATAGGTAGTGTTTGCATGCTAATGGAATTGGAAATTAAGGATAGATTTTATGCTTTGTCTTTTCTTTGTGCATACACTCTGTGTTTTGCTTACCAAAATTTGTAGCTAGACTTGCAATTATAGGTTAACTCTCCAAGACATATGTCTTCTTTTGCAAGAGTAATGCCTCATGCTCCATCTCACATGGAATATCAGGTCTCTCAATACTATGCTCGAAGGGCTGGAAATAGTAACATTCCAAAGACTCTGCATTCAGAAGGAATGAATGAGAATTCACAAGTTGAAAGAGCTATAGGTGGAAACATTCAATAGTTCTATGGTTCTTTGTGAAATGGATTTTGGGAAAATTATAATTTTGTATTGGGTCTGTATATGTCATTTAAAATGTTTATGGGGTTTTAAATATTTCAAAGGGTTGGGTTGATGATATTATTGAAATGTTTTGTAAGGGCTCATGTGTTTAAAGCACTTATAATTGTAAGGGCTAGGTCAATGATCATTTACTGACATTATGTAAGGGTTGGGTTTTTAATCATTTTGAATCATTTCACATCTAGTATGGTGGTTTATTGCGAAGGTTATCTCAAGTAGTGTCATAGGTTAGTTTGGGATAAGGCTGAATTTTGAAGTTTCAACACTATTTGTAAAAATGATTTGTATCTTTTTTCATGTTCAGGGGCTATAATCGGAGGTTTTCTTATTGGTTATTTCCTACTAGTGTGCCCCACAAAACCAGTTTTTGTATCCTTTTATTTAATATATAATAAAATATAATAGTCACTTGCCACTTTCACCAAAAAAAAAACTTGTCTCTTTCCTCCACTTTTTAATGAGATAATTGTTTCTAATTATTTTAAAAAGTCATATTTTTTCCTCATCTTTTATAATTAAATAATTGTTTTAAGTTATTTAATTATTCACTTACCCTCTCAAACTAAATAATTTTTAGAATTATTTATTTTCCTCCTTTTTGTGCCTTTTCTCTATATCATGTATTCTTCTTGTTTCATCTAATCTTAACCCTTGATTGAATTATTTTATTCAATCTAAGCCATTCATTTTTGTATCTTTTCCCTAACCCTATCAACTTTCATTCTTGGCAATTGATTAATATCATTTAATCTCATTTTTTCATTCATATTTAGCTTTTTACAAAAGATGCTTGTCATTGTCATTTCTACGAATCGAGTTTATTCACAAGTACATGATGCTTAAGGAGACAACTATCTTCAATAATTTTCTATCACAAACATTAGGCTACTATTGCAAAATCGAATCTAAGGGAATCAAGCACACAGGCTAGTGGGAAAGATGGCATCTATCACTTCATGGAGGGAGCCACTAGACTTTGAAGATGATGATTGTTTCATAAGATAGGAGATCGATGGTTGATGGCAGATGACATGGGTCAATCTTGACCACTCCATACCATCCCGTGAAGGGCCCCCTTGTGTCTCATATTTTTAGTGGGCAAGAAGATGAGTGCCATGTGGAATATTATGAAGGCTTCGATGGCCTCTAGTGGAGTTGGAATGATGCTAAATTTAGCTGAGATGGCACTGTGATAAAAATAGTGCCATTTTTTAGATTATTCTTTAGGAACGTGTTTAGGATTTCAACCGTTAGTTTTGATAGTTATTGGTATATGTGGGAAGGTGAAAATAAAGCAAGATATGGTATGAGTCAATATTATGAGATCAAATCAAGATCACTCCTCATTGTCCTACTTCGATGAAGTGCAAGTGTATTGATTCCCATGGGTGAGTGGGTAACTATGGCATGACAGGTTTTAATTGATGCTAAGTATGTGGTTGAAATGTGTATATAGAGTGGATGTATATGTACTTGGGGATTTTATGATTAGGAAAAAACATTAATAGCATGCAATTAAGCTTTTTCATGATTAATTACACTGATGATAACTATCCATTGATTTATCTTAAAACATGATCAATGGTTGAGATTTTAAAATCAAAGAAGACTGTTGTCAATTCACGTACATAAGCTTTTCTTGAGTATTAATGGTTGGAATGTTTGCAGCACTTGATATAATGAGGACCAATGGCCATATTTTTTTATTCAGAATTTTCATTCAGAAGATTAATAATTGAGTTTAGTCTGAGAGAAAAATTGGTGAGGGTTTTTTGAGTCTTCTTGTTCTAGTTCTTGAGAAGATGAGTAAGTCAGGTGAGTTTGTTAAGTCGATTCGAAGGTCTAGGAGATTCAGTTTGCTTGAATTTAAGGAAAATTATCCTGAGGATGAAATTGAGACATATGGTGCTCTTGAAACACCAAAGAGTAGAAAGGAATGTAGGATATTAAAGAAATATGGTGTAAGGAGTAATTACCGCCTGAGAAGCTAGACCATTTTAGAAGAACTAGTCATGTTTAAGGGGAAAGAGCTAGTTGAGTATGAAAAGAAGGAAAAGAAAAGGTGCAAGTATCATAAGGCTTATCTAGGGAGACATAATTCTCCCATTGAGGTTTTTGATAGCCCTTTAGATAGTGGAGGTGACACTGATCCGAAGTGTGACCATTATCCCCTTTCCCTGGTACCTTCTGAAGACTCTAACGAGGAAGTGGTGATGGTTCATCTAGTTCCACCATGAATAAGATGGGGGTGAGCATACTCTGATGTTGATGACTCAAAGTGATGTATCTACCCTATTTTTGTTTTTAGTGCTGATGTGAAATTTTTTTAGGTTGGTGTGTTGGAGAAGTGCTAGACTTCCTAACTTTAATGATAGGTGTGCTTTTTCTAGGGGGTATGCAAAAATTTTCTTAGGCTGTGAATGGAGAATATTCTTTGGTCAACAAGGGCAAGGTAATTCGTTGCTACTATAGTAACAAACTTTTCCTTTTGAGCAGCTAGCAGGTCTTCATTCAAAGGATGTGGAGTTTCGTATTTTACTCTTCCATATTCTACAATGATTACATATAAATAGCTAACATCTCAAATTATTGTGCAAATGATCTCTAGATGAAATGAAATGTAAATGTAATTGAGCCTGATGCTTGTTGCTCCCTCATTCTATGAAAGGGATTTTAGGGCTCATTACAAGGGATGGATTTTTAGGTCTTAAGATGGTCTAGGTGAAAAGCTAAGTTTAGAAGAGGCATTTTGTAGAAAATATGAATGAATAGCATAGTAGATTGTCTTGGGTATGAGTCTTGTATGTAATAGTCTTAAATTGGTTTTATAGAAGCTATTAATATCAAAAAAAATCTTAGTTTAGAAACAAATAATCTCCTATGTATTTTTCTAACAAGTTACAAATGAAATTATAAATGGTGTTCTCATTTATCTTCAGTTGTTCCATTGAATGTATGACTCTGTTTTAGCTTTAACTTAAAAAGTTGATTAAATGCTTGAATATGGTTATAGATTTGTAAGGAATTGTATAGGATTTGGTAAGAAGTTATTGTTTTAGGCATTGTGATTTTTCATACTGCTAAGCACTATGGAAATAGTCCACCAATTTTTGAATTAAATAGCTTACACATTACTGGTTCTTGCATATTTGACTCCATTGTCCCAATTGATGAAGCATTGGTCTATTTGTTAGATAATATGCGTGAAAATGAGCTATTGGAATGCCTAGTCATGGATTTAAAATGAGAAAAATCATTTAAAAATATATTTCAAATATAAAGTATGGGTTTGAAATACCCTTGATTCCTAGCAAATAGATAATCATTTGCTCAAAAGGTATTCCAAATCTTCAGTGAAGTATGTTTATTTGCAATAAATTAGAATAAATATGTGTATGAATGTGTTACCAAATATATATACCTCATTTGAACACAATAAGGAACACCCTCCTAGGTCCCACAAATCCTAAAGTATAGGAGTAAGGACCTTAGAATCCTTTACTCATTGTGTTGGACACTAGCCTTGAAGTTTCTTAACCATAAGGGATGGCCACCCTTTAGAGGATTTCAAGGTTCTGCTAGAAAAATCACCAACAAAGTTTATGTACACAATGCAACACTCTTGGAACATTTTGTGTACATCATAATTCGCACTTTTGGTAGCCGCAATTAGGGCATGTGAGTAGTAGAGTGTTTAGTGAGACTAGTTTTCCTTCACTGGGTGAACGTAGGCATCGCCAGCCTCAATCTCTAACTGCGAAGTGGTTTGATAGGTGATGTCATTTGTATTTCGTCTATTCCTTAGAATGAATCCCTAGAGGAAGTGGTGACTCTTTTGCATGTGGTACTTGTGAGAAACAATATGGAACTTTTTGCGAACAGTTTCTATAGACACACAAGAACATACTCTTGCTTGCTTAGATAGAGCATCTTCAAGTAGTTATAGAATAATTTCATGTGTTGGTGTTCACCCTTTTCACCTGAGAAGAAATTTTTGTTTTGATATTATGTAGCTCCTTCATTTCTATATAATCAACAAAAAATTTGTATTTCTAGTAGTACCAATATTATATATAGATAATAAAATATAGTGTTTTGGTACTCCTAGTGCTGATTTTTTGTATCATGATTCATTTTGTCTTGCCTTAGGTTTCAATTTTGTTTCATGTGAATGAATTTTTATTCATTCAATTCTACATAATGGCTTTCATTTATGCTTTTGAATGATACTCTGCATGATGGCCACTTAATTTCCCTTGAAAACACATTCTAGCAGTGAAAGTGGGAACTTCGTGAAACTATACAATCACCTCCATAGTTATAAGGAGTGCTTAGGTTTTCACTTAGCTTTTAAAATACTTTGAAAAGGTTATCAGTGGTCATTTTAGTAAGTTCATGAACCTTGAGTACAGTCTTCCCAAACTTGAAAAGTGAGACTTTGGAGCATACGACTTGTGACAAAATCACAAAATACTGCTCGAGTTAAAGGATGATAAATGAAAGGAATATGGTGGTTAATAGAGGATTTATACTAAGTAACCAAAACACTACCCAAATTATAAACACTTAGCAAAACCACACCCAACAAAGACTTATCCAAAATTTACTATGGGGCACCGTTCAAAAGGAAGGGTCCCAAAATTTTGACACCAAAAGTAAAAGATGTATTTAGATTAATGAAATGTAGGATAATGGTATGGAAATTTAAACAAAAAAACTTGTCAAAGATGAATGCTTGGACAAGTTGATGAAAGATCCCAACTTGGAAGTAGTAGAGGTGAACGATGTGAATGTACAGGATGTTTCCATATTGTGCAAGTTGAGTGAAATCCTTGGTACAAGGATGTGATATTATATGTTTTAATTATGAATTTCCCATGATTAATGGATGAGAATCAATGGATAAATCTCAAAAATTATTCTTAAAAGTGTGTTAATTCAAGGTGAGCTAATGTGGAGAAACCATGAGAAATTTTTACTCAAATGCTTAGATAAAGAGTAGGCTTAAAAGTAATCATGTATTTTCATCATGGTGTGTGTACTTGATACTTCAAGGCTAAAACATCCACAAATAAAATCGTTGTGATAGGAGTTTAGTGCCCCACATTATTTAAGTATGTGGAAATAATTATAAGAAAATATAATGCCTGCCAAAGATTCTCAAGAAAAAGATAGTTTGTTGGTCCACTTTCCTTGCTACCTCTGTCAATTGAGGCTACTTTTCAATAGTTGGGGGTAGATTTCATATAAGAAATATAGAAATATTCTAGTAATGGATATAAGTGGATCCTTGTAGCCACTGGCCATTTAACTAAGTGGGCTGAGGAAAATCCAACTCATAATACAACATAGAAGGTGGTAGTATATTTCTTGATCAACAACAATATTTTTGGCCAAACTGGACACAAAAATATTTTTTCTAACTAAATATTCACTTTTAGGCACCTATAACAGTTAAACCATGAAGAATTTGAAGATGATGCAAACTAGTGATTTGTCACATTTTTTTTGTAGATTCTAAATATATTTTTTTCAATATTTTTTGAATCAAATTGCACTTCTTTTTCCATCTCCTTCGAAAACTAGTTTTTTTTAGTAAACAACATTTTTAAGGAGTGACGCTCACCGTATAATGCATAACTTTTTTTCCATGAAGGATAAAATTCTTTTGTTTTTAATTTAGATTTGTAACTATGCTATCTAGTGCTTCCAATTGTTTAGATAGTGTTTTATTGAATATTTTTTCCTTAATCAAGTTTTGAAGTCAAACTAATTACAATTCAGACATTGGTAAACTATATAACACAAATTTTTTTGTTTGTATCGAAATTCAATTTTTTTTTATTGTTGGATCAAGGACTTCAATATCTACTACACTCATATTTATCAATTTTTTTTTTGATAATCTACTATTTTTTGACATGTGCAGATCAGAGATCTAATCCTATATCTAGATAGGGAGAGAGGTCCTAGGCCTATATAGATAGGGTAGGGCATGGCTATATATCTAGATCTAGTCGGCCCTCCCCCTCCTTGATCTATCGCCTATCACCTATTAGTAACTAGAGGGTAGGGGGTTCTAACTAGAGGTGGATCTATCTCCATCTAGGGGTCGAGTCAGTCAGGTTGATTTTTGATGAAAAACCTATGTTTAATAAAACTAAAAAAAATAACATAATAAAACCAAAGCGTATTAAAATTATATTCGTTGGATAGCTCGTTATGAGGACTACCATCATCAAATTGGGTTTGTGAAGTCTCCTCCATTTTCATCCTCAACTCGAGCTTTGAAGAACAAAATTTTGGACCTTTTTTGTGCCAGAGTGTGAGAAGGTGGGAAAAGGGGGGTTCGGGTGAACCAAGAGGGTTTGAGCAAACCCCTAGGGGTTCACTCGAACTAGGGTTCATTCGAACCCCCTTTCAAAAAAAAAAATCTTTTTGTTTTCTGGCACCAATGAGGGGACCTTGCATTTAATTTGTTCACTTGAACCAAGGTTCTAATGAACCCTATTTTGTTTTGCTAGAACCAAAGAGTTCATTCAAACCCCAAAAACTATTTTTTTTGCATGGGGTCTTTTTTGCAACTTTTCCTTCCTCACTATAATTGTAAACTACTTTTGTGGGTTTACCCAAATAGGTTAGTAGTTCCAATCAAAATATTACTAGATAATATGATTTTTTTATATCATACTACATGTTAAATATATGCTCTAAGTTTAGTATAAAATTGATATATTCTTCCACATATCACCCATAAAGAAATGGATAGCCTAAGTCAAGTAATATGAGCCTAATAAAGATAATAAAGAGAAAACTTTATCAAAACAAAATGCAATGGTATGACATGGTTACTTTCAATAATGTGATTGGATGTAGTCCATTTGAATTAGTATATATGTATTTGAGGCTAGGATGCCCATCAAGCTATATTTTCAAATGTATCAATATCTATGTGATATAAATGTGAATCAATGTGATTTTGTGTCTATAAGTATCACAAAGGTGACTAAGTTGGATAAGAAATGAAGAAAATAATAGGACAAGAACTTTTAGCATAAGTAGATCATAAAGCATCTAAATGATAGGAGGGCATCACCAAAGGGAGTTTTAGGTTTGTGACTTGGTTCTTTTGTGTAATGATAGATTATAGGATAAGGAAAATCATTGAAAATTGATGCCTTATGGCTTGGACCTTCTAGGATAACTAGGAGATATGAAAATCATGTATATTGTCTCATGGATCTTGACAAAGAATGATTGGAGCTACATATGTTTCATTAGCATCTAAAGCATAATTTTTCACAAGTGATGGGGTTTATAATTTTGAATGGTGATTAAAAAATTTCATCTTCCATTATTTTATCATGACTCTAGAATTAGTCTTGATCCCAATTATTTCAAGATGGTGTTTCATTTTAGTTGTGATGGAAATTTTGTGGTCTTCATAAATATTTAAGTTCTCATGAGGCTTATAGTAGGCATCCATCCCCAACCAAAGTAAATGTTAGGATTTTAATATTCAATTTTCCTAAAATCTAAAAAATAAAAAGAAATTTTAAGTCATGGAAGTGATCAGAGTTTTAGCTGATAAAAGGAGGTGGTTGATGACTCCCTAGGAACTAAGAACCATTGGCTCCTAGCTCCTAGTCTCAATCTATGCTCCAAAACAATGTGATGAGGATGTGTTCACATGCTAATGATGGTTATCAACTAGTGTAAAGACAACAAATTTATAAGGATTATGGAAACAAAGAAGTGAACATTTCCTATTTTTTGGGATGTTGCAAGAGATTTTGAGATACTCATGTATATCCAAGTCTTTGTAGAAGTTCTACCTATCCATATGTGGGTGTAATCTCTACATGAAACAAGTAAGAAATAAAGTGAAATAAAACTCTTCCTAAATATGAAGTTTCATGGGATTTTCCATGTCTTGTGGATATTGTAGTTGTTATAGAGATATCAAGACATGTATCAATAGATATAAATTTCTCAAAATTATTTGGATAGAATCTAAAAGGCCATAGAGGTTTACTTTCTTGGGATATAGTGGTATCAATGCATCCAAATTGTGGATTTTTTTTTTGAATTTATTTCTTACCTAATCCTTTGACCCTATTATGAATCTTTTAATGCACATTACATCCATGAATTTTATGTGTTCTAAGTAATTCATTTGGGTGCCAAAAAGCTAGGACATTGTGTTTGAATTGAGTGACCTCAACCTACTCGTAGTAATGGTGATTCCTCTCTTGATAACCGATCGTAATTGCATTATCATTTTTTTCTTTGTGCATCTATCTTGTCTTTGAGTTTGGAGTGTCCATTCTTCGCTAGAACATTCTTCTACCATCCTAGTATAGTCCAATAGTTAGAATGAAAGAGGAAATTATATTGATGTAAGGAAATTATTTAACTATAGAAAGGTTATTGTAGTGTTATTTTTCATTTTGTATATCCATTAACATTTGGAGAAACTCAACAAATTTATTGTCTTATATATTTATTCTTCAACGAATTTATTGCAAAGAATATAAATACCATTAGATGAATATGATAAACTTCTAATTTTTTGTAATACTTATATTAACTCTCTTTATTTTTATATATGAGTTTGGGTAGTTTTCCAATAGATAGCTAGGTATGTGTAATGGAAAAAAAAACATATTTATGCATTTGAATATGTAGATCAAATTATTGATTATTATTTTTTCTTGCCATTTCTTCCTTTAATTTTCAACTTTGTTATGCTAGGATATACACAAATCTCATTATACATGGTGTAGGCATAAAAATGAAAACAATTCATTCAATAAATTTTCATTTTCATTTTAATTTTGTGTTTTTCATGTATCACTACATACAAGGAATAGTAATATATAAATTTTAATGATTCATCCAACTCACCACTGCCTTACACTTGTTGTCAAGGCACTGTATTAGCTAAACAAAGGTCATTTAGTAGCTAGTTTCCCTTATACCATTGACAACATTGGAGTTGAATCAACATTTTTTGCTTAAATTATAGTTCTTTTATTTGTTGTATCCAGTCAGCCATGGGAATACCCTCCTGAGTCAAAGTTGAGCTCAATGAAAAGGAGAGAAAAATGACTCGTAAATTTATCCCAAAATCCTCCATAGTTTTTTAGATGAAATAATTTCACTCATTTGTTGACAACCCTATACTTATGATTGGATTGCAGTTCTAGGTGATGGAGAAGTGATTGTTAAACCTAATACATAATACATGCTTAATTTATTTTTTTTGTTAAATTTTTTATTCCTAGAGATCCATTCATTTATTTTTTATCATTCGATAATCATCATGGATCACTTGAGAATCAAAAAGATATTTTATTAGATCATATACCATTACATAAATCATCTTAGAGCCATTGCATGTGTGTTGCTAATCCCTGTCCTTTATTTAAAAATTGTTGAATTGATCTAGCTAGGGGTTTAACAATCAAGAACATGACCCTCATGATTCAATATATTCCATAAAGGTTCTTATTAAAAATACTTTTTTATTATAAAATATTCATATATTAGAAGATTGAGGTGAGAAAAGTTCAAGAATCAATTTTTTGTTGGTTGATTCCCAAGGGTACATATTTTGGTCCATGCAACAAATCATTTCACTTGTAAAGATGATTTATGCAAGAGTAGATCTTAACCAAAATTTAACACAATCATATTACAAGTTTAAATATAATTATTTGATTGAACTCTTGAAAGCCAACATTGTGACAAATTGATTACTAACATCTTTAAAATACAACGAAACCAAGCTTCAAACCCTCAAAGGTGTATTCGGGCCAAGTTCAACACCTATGTGACTTTGATGGACTAGATCCCCTTACATGTGACTACTTAGTTGAAGGCGACTTATA